>JAHWFP010248579.1:13044-28654 GCA_023313725.1 Lithobius niger
CTGTTGGCTTAATTTCCAATTTTCCTTAGTATTATTTCCAGCGATTTATGTCTATTTATTTATGGCTTAATCTTTGACAAGGCTGATATCACACTTTGTTGGTCAAAACTCACCCATTCACAATTACACTGGCAAGAGTCAGCTTGAGGCCCGGGCATGTTTTGACTTGCGTCATCCAAAATTCTAGTTGATGCAAAGATGGAGCTAAAGACATCCACCTTCGACTGATTATCAATCAGAAACTGCACTGTGACTGAGGTTGGCGCTAATGACCAAGTTGTCGACGCGCCATTAAGCCTCATTCCCCCCCCCCCTCAATCAGAAACCCACTAGGTGCTTAAAATGGGGGTAATGTGCGTCTAGTTTTTGTCATCTTGCGGTAATATTTGAAAAGGGTAGAAATATTTCGATCTCTCATAACTCGTTGCTCGGCATCCGAATGCCAAGTTTCAACTGCTTCAGAAAAAAGGACTTGCTTACTGTCTTGTATGCTAAAAGTGATACTTCCTCAGAATTTGTCTTATAACGTCTCAAAAATTTTAGTTATTTGTGTTTTAATTTTATTATGTTTAAAGGAACAGATCTGGCTTTCGGGACTGACTTAGAACAAGTAGTATGGCAAAGGTTAAATTGACCCCTTAATATATCAGAGAAACGATTCCAAGCCTTGAGTATGGTTGGGTGGGATGAAAAAATAAGTTTGCCCCAATTTAAATCAAGGAGCGCTGATTGTAACAGAACGTAATCTAATTTTGTAGCGTTAGATGGCTGACTATCATAGTCTGTCACATTAACAATGCCTGTACACATATTTATTTTAAAGGAAACCAAACAGAGGTCGCTGCATCCAAAATGTGGCCCATCCTGAAGATCATAGATTAGACGGTCATCGTCTGTAAATATTAAGTCAAGAATGTTAGAACTACGTGTTGGTTTATCTACACACTGGGTTAGCCCAAGTGGTGCAAGCAACTCAAGAAAGAGACGGTGATGCGGATCACAATTTACTGTTGAAAGGTTAAAATCGTCTATTATTATGTTGAGTGCCTCATGCACATTGAATCAGCAATAAACGTACAAACGTCCTCTATTGCTGTAACTGATCTGCTGTCCGGGAGGTAACAAAGAGTAATGGTAGTATTTGAATTTGGTAGAGACATGACCATACCTTCAATAATTCAATATTAGTAAATTTTTAAAAGTGCCACATGAACTCCCACACTGTGGAGAATTAGAAGTCTCCCCCTCTGCTACCACGGTCGCGTCTCACAACCACATATTTATCTAAGTCGGCAACCATTGCACTCGTAAAGTCATTATGCAACCATGACTCCACCACAAAGATCAAGTCGTACCTCTCATTATCAACTAAATCACAAAAGCTGCCAATATTTGTTACTATACTGCGTGCATTAAGGAAAACACATGAAAGATGGTTTGAGCTTGTCCCTACGACATGGTTTGGGGTTGAACTGAATGCTGTCCCATTTACATCAACGAATTCGAATCCACAGGTTTGCCGCTTTCTTTTTAGTTTTTTCGTAGATCCACTAAGTCATTACAAATAAACCTACCACTGCTCGGGACCACTAGCCTTATAGATCGGTTGAACGGGCTGTTTAGAGTGAGTCATGGATTTTCTAGTTAGAATCCACAGGTTTGCCGATTTCTTTTTTATTTTTCGTACTAAGTCATTAAAAAAATGACCCTTGCTCGGGGCCACTAGCCTTATAGTTTGGGTGAACGGGCCGTTTACAGTGAGTCAGATACCATAGACCAAGGTTTCGTGTTATTGGTTCGTAGATGGTACCACTACTCGATTAGTTGTGTGTATATAAACGAAAATGAGTTTTTAGGTGTAATATGCGTTAATATTAAAGGAACCAATTGGCTTGTTTATATAACCAAAATATGCATGGCGGTTTCCTCCTATGTTCGTGACAAACAACGAATTTAATAGTATAGTCACCTATGGACGCTAACAACTGGAATGTTGACTATGTCCTACAACATGGTACCTGTTTTGGGTAATGAGAAAAATTCTTCCTATAAACCAAGCTTTCGTGTTATTTGTTCATAGATGGTGCCACTACTCGATTAGATGTGTGGATATAAACGAAAATGAGTTTTTAAGTGTAATACAGTTAATTAAAGGAACCAATTGACTGTTTATATGTGGATATAAACGGAAATTATTTTTAAAGAGTAATATGGGTTAATAAATGAACATTGCTAATGTTTTTCTCCTGTCTTTACAGATTCGGCTTTTATACCCTACACTACATCTCACAGTTTGCGTGTTGCTACGTACAAAGCTTTTTCAAGAGTAAGGAGCTACTTTTTTTTTTTTACTAAATATGGGCCTATTAATGGACGTGTCGGTTGGTTGGCTCTACATTTTTGGTCTTGTTTGGTACTAATGTCATGTGATGTGCCTAGACATGTTCCTACATGTACTGACTTACTTAACTATGGAAACTATGTTTTTTTGCCAGCAGTGCATAAAGGATGGTTGGATAAAAGCCAAGAGTGTCCAGTCATTTTGTTTTTATGCTTTTAAACGTGTGTCTACATACATCCACGGTATGCAGAACCGTTTTTATTAAATTCTGACACCAAATGTAAGGATGGGAGCGTCATTTTAGGTTTAGACTATTTTTTGCAATACCACGTTTTTTTTATTTATTTCTGTTCCCATTACTGGCTATTTACATTCTCCCCAAGGCTGTAAGCATTGTCTTTTTGTTACACGTTTCCCATTAAACAGTTTGATTGATGATGGTGACCACCTTTGGAGTTTTTTGTGGGCAGTATAGCATGATAACCAGAACTACCACCTTTATAATGTCATCATGCACTGCTGCCAGTCGTGTGACCTTTGACCTTAGTTGTAATGTGTCTAGGCACATCCGAAACCAAAACTGATGCCTTTTTGAGCGCGGCCATCTTGGGTCACCCCATAGGCGCCGCCCTCTTGGATCGTATCGTCACTTCCTGTTATCCGTTCTAGGCAATTTGGCCTGGGACGACCACTTCCGGCTCTGTTGCGTACTCTGGCACACTGATGCACACATTCGGTATTAACAATATTCAATAACAATATTCTTTTTGTTATCTTCTTGGGATAAAAAAAACAGAAGTAGTTAGTATACACCCAATAGTGCATTAATATGGGTCTCTGTAAGGATCCCCAACTCAAACAATGGTATTTTTTGGGACATCTAACTTTATCCGGGGTTAGTGTGGGTTGTTGTGAGCATTTTAGTATGGTGGGGTTTTTGTATGGGATGTTGTGTGCACTTTAGAATGGAGGGAGAAGGTTTTGTATGGGATATTGCGCATTTCAGAACGGTGGGGGAAAGGTTTTGTATGGGATGATGTGTGTGCGTTTGTATGGAATGATAGTATAGGGGGCTCCAGACACCCCCAAAAAAGTAGCGGTAACGTGGGTGATATTTTGTTGCGTCCAACTGGCTGTCGAGCAAAAATAGGATAAGAGGAAGCCAATTTGAGATAGCCATAACCTTTTAATGTAGAGTTACATTCTTGCAAATTCTTTAACACTTTTTTATTTGCTCTTTCCCACGGCAATGTAGGATTGACGAGGCTCTTATTTTTGTTGAAAGGGTGCGTAAAAAGGATGTTGGCTCGGTTTTTCCCAAACTCGTCCTCGGACCACACTTTTCTTTGCTCTTCCCACGGGTGGTGGTGAAACCATGTAGGATTGAGAAAGATAACAGTCTCCTTTTTAACGTGGCCCTTTGTGGTGAAAAGGATGATGGCTCGGAGTTTCCCAAACTCGTCCTCGGACCACACTTTTCTTTGCTCTTCCTATGGGTGGTGGTAAAACCATGTAGGATTGAGAAAGATGACAGTCTCCTTTTGACGTAGCCTTTATTTTTGTTGAGAGAAAAAAATAAAGTATGTTTGGCTCAGAGTTTCCCAAAAACTCTTCATCGCGTCGTACTTTTCTTTGCTCTTCCTACAGTGGTGTCGAATTGAGAAAGATGACAGTCTCCTGTTTTTTTTATGTGACTTCGTTTCACGAACGCGAAAAGGATATTGGCTCGGAGTTCCTAAACTCCTCCTCGGTCCCCACTTCTCTTTGCTCTTCCTACGGGTGGCGGTAAAGCCATGTAGGATTGAGAAAGATGACAGTCTCCTTTATAGTGGTCCTTGTTTTTTTTACATTTTATTACGTGTGTAGGTTGGGGGAGTTTAATCTTCCGGACAAAAGCTGGAGTGAAGCGCCAGAACTTTAACTCTTTACACAATGATAAAAAGTGGAAAACAAGAGCTGGAGTGAAGCTCCAGAACCTAAACCCGTTCACACAATGATATAAGAGTGGTACACAAGCTGGAGTGAAGCTCCAGAAACTAGACTCGTTACACAAAGCAAGAATAGGCTTCCTGACTAACATCTCTCTCTCTCTTTCTCCTGCAGCGAGTAGGGCTTTACATGTTTGTTGGCAGTCGGCATCGATGAAAGGCTCAGTCGTATTCCATTTAAAATGTTGTTTTACGAATCTCACGACACGCCGGTCGTTGGCGTCTTTCACCATAGGCTTAAATTTTACTAGAATGCGACTCATGGACAGGCCACTCGCCTTTTGGTATAGAAAGTTTAGACAGTATTGTCCGCATGCGACGCTGCAAGGCCTCTTCAAGGTCGTGAGATTGTAGGTTTTGAACGTCGAGTTTCTCTTGAGAAAACGTAAAATGTGAATGTTTCGAGGTTTTAAGCTATAGCTGTCGAAATAGTCCCCACTCGCTTTCCTTCTGTCGAAATAGATGGTGACCCAGTGGCTACCGGGCTTCGTCGAAGGGTCCAGATTGACGATGTAAGCTTCTTGGGAGGGTGTCTTGGGCAACTGGTATGAAGCGTACACGCCCCCGAAACGAGGGCCAAGTTTGTTGTGACGTCTGGCCGTGGCCCTCAGTTCATGGGTCTGCATCTTTTTTTTCTCCAGTGTTCATGTAGCACGTTCCTGGCCTGGTCAATCTCGAGAACGGTTTGTTGGACCATGTACAGCACGAGGGTACCGGTTTCGGTGAGCATTTGTTTGAACGTCACGTCGACTCTGAGAGCTCCCTGATTAATAAGGTTGTTAAGGCCCTGCCCCTGGCTTTTGTCGGCGGTCAAATCGAAGCCGTACAGACAATCGCCCTGCAGATAGTCGGCGTATGGGGAAACAGGGAGTCGAGTTGGAAGTCAGCTTGTCTTCTTACTGGAAGCGACTGGAAGAGCGAAAAATAGTTTCTCACGTACAGGTCGTCGGTGTAATCGGGCTTGAAAGGAATGGCCGGAATCGTTTTTTCACCCAGTTGCAAGGCGAGATAGTTGACGTTATGGTGGTGGAAATTATACGGGTTCGTGGCGAAAGCACCGTTGAAAGCATTGTTCGAGACGAAACCCAGCAGGCAGAATGACGGTAGGTTTCCGAGCACGACGTTGTCGAGATTGGCCTGGCGGGACCCAGCGACAATGGTGAAAGTCTTGACCTCCACACGACGGATGGGGTACTTGGCGGTATTGGACTTGAGCGCCTCCGAGAAGCCGATGAGTAGCGAGGGGGATGGCACGACTCGATGGATGTAGAGGACGGCACTCATGATGTTGATGCGATAGTCCGGATTAACTTCCGAAGTCATCAAGCTGAAGGCATCCTTGCTTCTGGTGGGTTTCAGTCTCAAGTCGATGTTGTTGAATAGCAGGCGGTCTTGCTGGAAAAGGTCGCAATGGGACCTGCCGTACAGATCGACCACTTTGCTGGATTTGACGAGGCTGTTGCGATGCACGAAACCGCCGTTCTTCACATCGTTCGCGATGCTGGCTTCGTCAAAGTGTCCGGCAACATCCTTCTTCCACATCTGCATCGAAAGTGGCTGTTTTCGGCATCACCACCGTGGGTCAGTTGAGTCTCCAGGTAGCTGCAGTAGGCGTACCCATTGTCAGAATTGAATATCTGCTTGCCGCTCACTTCGCAGTCGAAAACAGAGAGTGTAGCAGTAGATTCTTGGGCGCCATGGCATTAGCGTCGGTCAATGTTGTCGATGTCCCTTTGACCACCTTGCATCGGATGTGGCGGTAAGACTGGCTCAGGTCCAGCAGGCAGTTGGCGGCTCCGGGCACTACGAACTCGATGGGGGCACCGTCGCTTAGAGTGGCTAGAGGATGGTAGGCCGCTAAGGTGTCGTCGTTCACGGTAATCTGCACCGGAGGCACGGAGAACAGTTCCAACTCTTCTTTGGTGCAGGGCACCGAATCTCTGTCTGGCTTCAACAGCATGTCGGGCTCTGAATGAACAGTTTTCGGGACAGACACAGTATTTCTAGTCGAAAAAGTCTGCCTTACTTCTCGGAAGATGACGGCGTGAAGGGGCTTTGCTATGACGTACGAGGGCAACCAGACCGCGGCGACGACGTTTCCCTCCCAATTGGCCTTTCGTTCGACGACAACACTTCTTACTCTTTCGACCTGTTAAAGACTGTTCTCCCGTTGCTACTGCAACAGCATCTCATTTAGCCGCGTCCCACCTCTTTTTGGCAGCATCCTTAAAGGAGGTCCCCCCTGAACACCATCCAGCAGCTTGGATCCGCTTCTCAGCACTTACTTTCCTACTCCGATAAGAGTGTTTTTAATAAAGTGGAGAGCCTACCTGAACACACCCCCAGGAAATCCCCGAAACCCGATCCTCGTTGTATGCGACCGCCAGAAAAGTAAGGGGCCCCTCCTATCTGATTTCTCGTACAATAGTGACCGACGCATACCCGAGGGTCCAATCGAGCGTAGAGCGTGCGCATCTCGTTTTTCTCACGTCCGATCGGTCGGCCCTTCCGGAAATAAATGATGCTCCGGTCCTAACGACGGGCTATCAAATCGGCAAAAGCAAATTGAAAGTTTCTTTTTAGCTGTGGGGAAAAGTTTTCTGAAAATGGACCCAAAAGCCCCACCCTTCCATATCGTCGTCTTCTGCCTAGTCCTCTTAACCCTCCTCTTTTGTCCGCGCATGCTCAGGGACGTCGTCTAAAATGTAACGTCAAGCTAACCTCTCCTGAACTGAATGGCACCTTTTCCCCCATGTCCGTCATTAAATAGACCCTCACCGTTTCGAAATCGCCCCTAGCGAGAGGACGGTAGTAAGGTTTGGTGAAGATCTCGTGCATTCCATCCCCCTCGTCTAATCTAACTACCCGTAGCAAAGGAGCCAAAACATCTTCCACCACAGTCTCGGTGTATACAAAAATACTATTCAGAACTTTCAAGGCGAGTCGCTCTCTACCCAGCTTGACACCCATGATAAATTTGTCGATGTCTGGAAAACCGAGCATCTTCAGCAGCACCTTGTCGATCATGAGACCCATTATTTCTACGGAGATGTTAGGTTTCTCGGGGGACAGCACTTGGTTGGGCATGACGAGAGTAATCATGTTCAGTCCCGCGTTGTAATTAAATTCCGGATACTGTTAGACATCTGTCCTGTCTCGAATAAAGCGGTTTAGTCTGGCCACAATCTCCTCTCCTCTACAATAAAATCCTTGGGCAGATAGACGGGCAGAGTCGAGAGCTGTGTGAGGTAGGACAGCCGCCACCCTCCGTCGTTGAATTGGTCGTTGATGATCTCTATAGGCACGGGACCTCCTTCGTGTTTCCCATTCGGGTCCACGAGGACGTCGTAATAGCTCTCTTTGAACTTTCTGTCTTTTCTTTCCCATCCCAGAAACACAGACAGGCTGTAAGAGAAGCACATTCTGGCCCCCGTGTGGAGCTTGTTGACGATGGTGACGAGCCACTCTTTCTCGTCGTAGCTGAACACGATGAGTGGTTGCTCGAGTTCCTTGACTACCCAGAGGTTGAGAAATTTTATAATGTTTTTCATCCTGTAATTCACCAGGTCGACCCCTACGACGACCGCGTCCTGGTCCAGCCTCTTATCCCGAACTTCCAATGCCGCTTCAGTTTCCGCATAGGCGTCGATGTCGTACCTGGGGAACTTGACGTAGGTGCGCGTTACTAGTTGCTAGTTCATGATGCTCTGTTCCACTACGTTGTTCCAGTTCCTGGTGAATTGCACTTCGGCGAGGCCCACGTCCCAGTCACCTGTCAGGCTCACTCTCTGCGCCAGTTTGGTGGTGTAGTCGTTCAGGGCATTTTTCGGAAACAGGTCCAGACTGGCGTTCGCCGGTAAAGTCATGTAGAAAGAATCTCCCTCAATTACAATTTCTTCAAATCTCTGGCGGGGATCCAACGGTTGTGGGAGGCGTCGTAACCCTCAAATTGAACGTAGTACTTTTTCCTGCGTCCTTTCCCCCTCGTTTTCAGGACCTTGTCTACCCTGTGGTAGTTGGTGCCTTCGTTTTTAACCACTTTTTGAAGTTCATGCAGGTAGAATCGTCCTTTGATGCTCTCCCTGTTGCAGTCTTTCAACCTCGGCGTCACTTGTAGGGCATCCAATCCCGAGTCATATTTGTAATCCCGGGATTTCGGGATTCTTTTCTCTCAATACCGGGATACCGGGGTTATGATTTTCAGTGGCTAAAATAACTACATAAAAGGAAGTTAATGTTCGCCCCTACGAAAAGTCCAGAACTGGCCCAGACATGGCCATATCTGGACCCATATCTGGCCAGATCTGGTAACTACCAGATCTGTCCATATCAGGACTTCCCAGATCTGGATGACTTTCCAGTTCTGGCCAGATATGGCAACTGCCAGATCTGGATGTTCCTGATCTGGCCAGGTCAAGAGTTCCCAGATATGGATGAATTTCCAGATCTGGCCAGATATGGCCATATTCCATATCTGACCAAGTCACGAATTCTCACTGGATGAACAACCAGGGTCGGATATTAAACCTCGTAGAGGCTTAGTGCTTAAGATTTATTGTGGCCACCACCCCCCCCCCCTCACCTCCTCCAGTTCCATGAAAAAAAGTTGTCTGTTTTTGAACAATTTGTTTGTAAAAACAGTAGAAGTAAAAAAATGTATTTCAAATAGTACCTTATTTTATTACTCTGTGACCGAGAGACTCCCGTAAGGCCTGTGGCCCGGTGCAGCACCCCCTTAATCCGATCCTGTGAACAACTAGTAGGCCAGATTCGCTTGCTCAGCCTTTAACTAGTAACGAGTAATAATTTTCTGCCTAAAAATAATTGGCCGCAAATTTGCGTTTGTAATTGTAGTATTTTTAATTTTTACAAATGCAAGTATTGCTTGTTATTCATTTAAACTAGTATTATTAAGCAGAAGACTGAAGTGAATATAATTTCCTGGTTTAATAATAGTCGTCGAAAGTTTTGAATAGTTTCTATGGTAACTATAGGAATCCGACTTCGGAGTTTTGAAAGCTGCGTGCCTGCGTGCTGGCTTGGTGAAAAGGCCATATAAACTTTGGCGATGCTCCTACATGCTGTTGTGTTAACTAATCCGATTGCTCAACTATGGATCACGTGACCCTTAGCTACCCAATCACAGCTGTCTTTGCTTTTAAAACTTGGAGGAGTTGCTGATCCAAAATGGCGAACCCCCGTTATACAGAAGTTGCTGTGAATTTCTGAAGCATTACATAGGATTTCTGTTGGCATAAGAATGTGATTCGAAAGGTGAGCTGTGTCTAAAGGTCTGCTGATGTTCAAGCACTACATTTCGATGAACGATGAGGACGTTCTGTGTGGCACGCGATACGCGTAGTGGTGTGTTCTCCGTGATGGCTGGTTTTGACCTTGAAAGCTTTCGTTATCGACCTCGCAATACCTGGACCGGGACTAGAATGGATGGCTGAACTGTGTGGCTAAGTTACCGACAAATCTAATACAGTTATCGTTTTCATGTGTGTTTTGTTTGATCAACGTTACTACTTTAAGACACTACTGTGGTTGGACTAACTGTGAGATGCTAGCTGCCTACATCTTTACGAATTGGAAAAACGTTACGCCACGTTACTGGTAGCCTAGGTAATCATAAGACAGGTTAAAATGATAAATCAGTGCTTCATTCACTTGTGGTACCAACATGATAATATTCGTGTATGATATACAGTAATTCATAAAATGTGCATATTTTGAAAAATGGAAATGAAAGAATTTAGTTCAATCTGGTGTCATTTTTATTTTATTTTGAGGAACATAAAAAATTCTGTTTGACTTAAAAAGTAGTTTTGTTCCACCTCTTTGACTTCAAAATAATACTTTTAAATTATAAATTCTTCACTTTTGGCCACAGTGTAATTGGAATTTTGTTCCCTTCAGGCCTGGCTTTTATTTTACTGGAGTTATCTTAGTATTTTTTTACTTGTTTTGGGTAGCAAGGCCCACTATTTACATTCATGATACAAGGGGGGGGGAGAGAAAAGCTACCCTGCATAAAAATACGAGCCAAGGTGGTAAAATCCTTCAAAGAAAACCTTACTGAAAGCTATTTGTTACCAAATATTTTTCTCCATTTTAACCATTTCTCACTGTTTTACGTAAAGTAAGAAACAAAGTGGTGATAAGTTTTCAGAGGACATAAAATCCCCCCCCCCCAACTTTTCTAACCCAATACCGTAAGCAAGAATATTTTTTTTTCATTAAGGCCTAATTTGTACTATGCATTATTTGCCCCAATTCATGTGAAAGGTTGCATAAAAAAGCGTGGGTATCAAAATTTGTTTTAAAAAAAGCCATTTAAAAAATCATTTCGTCTATTGAATTGAAATTTGTGAAATGGAACCAAGCTAATGTTTTTATGCTGTCCGAGATCAGTTTTGATTATTATCCCACATAGGCTATATTTGAAACTATGAAACCACAAAACTGAAGCATACGTAGAGCCCCCTTGCACTAGGCAACCAGTTCTCTGCGGCCAATGAGTACGTAACCAGGGCGCAACGGCCACTGGGATAACGGGCGGCGTGCAGGCGACCGCATTCATTTTTGACCACGTGATCGAGAATTATCAAACGAAAACAAAAGTGGCCGCGCAGCACATCGCTATGTTTTTTGGCCGCCTAGTGCACGGGGGGCCCTTAATGTACTTAAACTAACACACATTTTTGGTATGTGGGGGAAGGCTTGAAAACCCTGACGATGTAAATTCACAACAGATATTGTCGATGAATATTGACTGTACTCGCACAGCAGGTTCACACAATACCAATTATCGTACGGTCCCTACCTTTCACAATGCTAAAAATGCACAGCGATATATCCCATATCACCACAATAAAGTGTGATATGAATGCCATGCACAGTAGTGTGGTGATAAGACATTGTCACCACTTTCATAAGGTATAATTCCTTAATAAAACCCATGCGAGAATCAATTTGATTTTTTTTATGTCAACCAAAAGTTTCCAAATAACGTTTGCTACAAAATAAAATCATAGCCTACCTTCGTTCCTGTTTGAAAAAAAAATTTGACACCCGTGCTCTTTTATTAGGCAACAAGATAAAAGCAAATTAATTCACACATGGTTTTATAAAGCAGTTCTATATTTCGACACACAGACAAGAAAATTAAATACTTTAAATACTTATTAACTCTCCCCCCCCCCCAAAAAAAAACCAGCTGGCGACTCTAAACCCAAAAAATTACGTGAACTTCCATCGGCCTTTCGAAAATACCAACTGAAATAACATACAAACTATACATTAAATTTCATCCTTCAAAATGAAACGTTACGCTGTTTCCCTCCGTCCCCCTACCTCCTCACAAAATTACGTGAACTTGCGTCGGCATTTTGAAAACACCAACTGAAATAACATACGAACTATACATGAAATTTCATCCCTCAAAATTAAGCGTTACGCTAGTTCCCCCCCCCCCCCAACCCAAAATAAAAATACACCCACAACATTTAACTGCCTGCCCACGCTTTAGCACATAACTGTTTGCAGGAATAAGTTACCTCTGAATTGCCTGTAAATTGTCCGCAGTGACACTAAAGTTGAATGCCGAATCTTTTCTTAGGCATTATTAAGCACTATCAATCTTCGCTGTCGTCCAAATCAATGTTTTCCTTTAAAAGGTACCAAAGACGTAGGATACTATGCTCCCATGAAATGACAGAGAATGACAAACGCGAAGAACCCACTGTTCAGAAAGCACATTTTGCAAATTGAAGAAGGACGATTCATTACATGAATAACATGATTAAAACAAAATTTTAAAACACCACTTACGCGAACCTAAGGAATACGACGTAATTTTTACATGATGAATTTTCCGTGATGTGTGCCAAAATAAAAAAAAGTGTTTCTCGTATACGATTTAAAAAAATCTCCTTCTAGACACACAGCCTACCCCCGCTCACCCTCATCTCGCTCGAATGGTATCGGCCGCAAATATGACTGCAGTAAAACAAAGTGACGACACAAAGTTTGCATAACTAACACAGCTTTATTTCCCCACCAATTTTGTTTTTCATTTTAATAGTTAGCGACCGTACGTTAAATTAGTTATAGGACCCGTGGCAAACTGTATGGGATTTATGACCCGATGGGCGATATCTCTCACATGGCCAATCCGCTCGAACTACGTCGCGATGACGTCTCGGCCTTCAGCCTCGACCTCATTTTGGCGTAGTTCTCGCGGATTGGCTATGTTCGGGATATTGCCCATCGGGTGATAAATCCCATACAGTTCGTCAGGGGTACTATAACTATTACATATCGTGGAATAGTCAATTACTGGCAAATATTTAGTGACTTTACTGCCACATACTTCAGACCGAGCCCAGAATTCTGCTTGCAGCAGCTCGAACAAACGTCCTGTTTATTGGAGCTGTTGCGAGCAGAATTCTGGATTTGGCCTGAAGAAGGTGCCAGTAAAAGGCCACTCGAAATTCGTCTGGAACTATTAAACTAGGGTGTTACTTGATATTTGGTTTTCCAACACCCCCTGCTGAGTGAGTATTGTCCTAAAACCAAAGTAAAATGACGGTGATGTCAATCTACAA
Organism: Lithobius niger; assembly: GCA_023313725.1. NCBI lineage: Eukaryota > Metazoa > Arthropoda > Chilopoda > Lithobiomorpha > Lithobiidae > Lithobius > Lithobius niger. The sequence continues at coordinate 25,983 of JAHWFP010248579.1, forward strand.
GAATGTTGACTATATGCCCTTGAAAACTACGTGCGAAAAAAGCCAACAGCCAAAATGTACATAAAACTAACCTAGTGCAGTACAGTAGAGTAAGATAAAGCCACCTTTTTTACTATGATACTGTATATGCTATTTCATGGAGCGACATTCCTTCGAACCAAAAACAAGCCCCCTTCAGATGGGTACGTTGTCCTACCATATTATGAGGTATTGTGGTATTTACAGCGTGGCAGGTACACACCAGCTGAGTCGCATCACTGGAAGGAACCATGAAAGCAAGCTACATACATTTTACTTTTACAACTAGCTAACATTATATCTCATTAATAGTTTTATGTTGGTTTAGGCTACTTCTGATGTCTCTTTTTTTTTGGCTTTTTAAAACGAGTAGGCTAGGCCTAAAAACAATTCTCTTTTGCTTTAATGCTTGGTTCACAACCGGGTTTGGTTAACGAAGACTATTTTTCATTTGAAAAAAAAACATTGTAATTAGGCCTAGCCAATAAAAAAAAATATTCTAGCCTATTTGGCATAGTTGCACTGTTGCCTAAGAAAAAGAAGTTTGGTTGCCGTAACATTGTGAAAACTAGTGTAGGACGATAATCGATAGCATATTTTTTTTTACTAGGCCTATTTTTTTATCAGGAAAATTTCACAAAATCAGGGATTTTAATAAAGTCAAACCCAATTTTAGGAAGTTCAATCTTTGTTTCGTAGTTTATATATGCAGTAACGTAATTTTTAGTTTCATAGTATGGGCTGGAAAATTATAGGGACTGCTGATATGAGCTTTTTTCTGTCACTTGCATGTCACCATGGAGGAAGGTTTGGTAACCAAACTTTATTTTTTTAGGCATGAATGAATGCATAACCGCTCCTATTTAAAAAAAAAATGCTATTTTGCATCGTTTCATTTTATGTTGCTGCATGTTAAAGCATTGATATAGGATCTTTTTTTATCGATAGCCTAGCCTACTATGCGTGCCAGTTTTAAAAAGTGGTATTGGAATAGGTTAACTTTACCAAAATTTTATCTATTTTGACATTCGAATAGGCCAAGGGTACACCATTTTAAACATGTTCGGACAGTGTTAGAAAGCTGCTGATGTCTAGTTGGAAGCTTAAATATTTTCCAGGTTGCTTGGCAAGAAATGCCCGTTATGGAAAAAATAAAACTAAACTCCCCACACTGTATGTTTAAGAAAAACGATTGAAAAACCATATTTACATGGCCAGGTTCCAATACCACTTTTTAAATACCGATACTCAGCACGCCACCAGCAAAAATATTAAACCAATGCAAGTAGCTAAAGTCTTTGCCAAGCCTTTTTGTATTAATAAACAAAAACGTATTGTTAAAAGTTAAAAGTAAGGGTCTAAAAGTCAAAACCTGTGAGGAACACGGACAAGCTTTGACTGTAAGGGTCTAGGTGTCAAATTGGGCCAGTAAGACGCTGCTAAGCATTAGACCCTTACTACCCGGTTTTTGACGAACAGCTGTCTGAAATCGTCCTATAAAGACCCATGAGATGATCCAATGATAGTGGGGGTGTGGGTTTCCTACTTTGCTTTAGGTTGACATTTTTTTTCGGTTTGATAACATGGCAGCGATTCCAAGCAAGACAACCTGCTACAAGCGTAAGCGTGTACACCCATTCTGTCTGAGTTACTAAGTCATTAATAAATAGACATAAATTGCTGAAAATAATATTAAGGAAAATTGGAAATTAGCCAACAGCGAAAATCGTACACTAGAAATAACGTAGTTCAGTAAGCCACCTTTATGCACTTATGTTTCATCGAAGTGCAACGGAGAGATTAAGGCGCTATGCAAGTGATCTGGGGGCGAACTGGGTGGCCAGTTCGAATCCGGGTCATGCCACTCCGATTTAACGTTAGTGCATAAAGGTGGCATTCTGAACTACGTTATTTCTAGTGTATGATTTTCGCTGTTGGCTAATTTCCAATTTTCCGTACTAAGTCATTAACATGATCACCAGGTAGTAAGGGTCTAATGCTTAGCAGCGTCTTACTGGCCAAATTTGACACCTAGACCCTTACAGTCAAAGCTTGTCCGTGTTCTTTACAGGTTTTGACTTTTAGACCCTTACTTTTAACTTTTAACGATACGTTTTTGTTTATTAATCCGTGTTACTTTGAGAATTGTAATAAATAGGTGTGGTAGTGGATGAGGGGTTGGGTATGTGTGACACCTTTATAATTAATTTGTTGTTTGTTTTGTTGCGCCGCTTTTAAGCTCGGTAAATAGCTATGGCCTTACTAACCTGGCTATCGCAGATGTTAACAATAGAAACCAATCCTTTAATCTTCAGTTTATGTCTTGCAGCTGGCGTTTGATAAATGGTATTGTTGCATTAACACTGGCGATAGCCAGTGTTAGTAAGGGTCGACCTAGGATCTCTGTGTTAAACTTTCAACTTTGAAAGCTTATAACTCCGTCAAAATTAAAAGATTTTAAACCAAATTTGGAATCTAGCCTTGACTAGTCAAGGCCTGTCTACAGTCCAAAAATTGTGAAATTCAGTCCAGCCAAACCCGAGATACAGAGAGGGGCCAAATAGACAACTTCTTGTTCTGCTTCTTGTTGTTGTTGTTCTGGGGATACTTTCGTCTGTCCTCTCTACAGGTCAAACTATTTGTCCTGTAAAGCT
>JAHWFP010248579.1:29054-55821 GCA_023313725.1 Lithobius niger
AGCTTTACAGGACAAATAGTTTGACCTGTAGAGAGGACAGACGAAAGGTACATCCCAAGAACAAGACCAAGAACAAGAAGTTGTCATTTGGCCCCTCTCTGTATCTCGGATTTGGCTGGACTGAATTTCACAATTTTTGGACTGTAGACAGGCCTTGACTAGTCAAAGCTAGATTCCAAATTTGGTTTAAAATTTTTTAATTTTGACGGAGTTATAAGCTCTCAAAGTTGAAAGTTTAACACAGAGATCCTAGGTCGACCCTTACTAACACTGGCGAGCCAGTGTTAATAGGCTAGTTCGCTAACAAGTTTTGGTTAGGCCAAACAAAAAAAAATGTTTGGTTTGCGTTACACTGTAAAAAAATAGGGTCGGTTGCTATTTTTTTTTACACTTTTTTTTTGGGGTTACTAAATCAGAAAATTATACTTCAAAAAATGTAATTTATTATTTTGTTTCATTCATTCATGTTCATGGAGCAACATTTTCCATTTTTCCAGGAAGTATTTGACCCATTTTTGTGTAGTATGCTGGAGTGTCAAATTAAGGAGGATTTTTTTTCTTTTGAAAGAAAAAAATGTTTAGGGTCGGCTCGTAAAAACAGGGTCAGTCGGGTTACGTAAACCAAACCATTTCTTTTGTTTAACCTGTTTTACACTGGTAGTAGACAAACAAAAAAAATACGGTTTATAAAAAGAATAGCATCTGCCCGATCGATTCCTAGTTTGGGATGAAAGTAGACGATGCCAATCCATGAGCAGCACGGGCATCGCTACCCCAGCCGAAGCCATGGCACCAGAAGGTGTGATGAGACGGATAATTTTGCTAGGTAATTCCAATTTGGAATTCCTGCATTTTTTATGTGCCACAATTGACATGAACACGACGTATCAAGGGGCCCTTCCTGAAAATGCCAGGGTTGCTGACGTCTGACCTGAACCAGGGACCTTGTGCAAATGAAACAATCGTGCTAATTGTTGGGCTACCTTGCTTCATACATGTTATAGACCTAATAAGTAATGGTGCCACTGTTTCACTATTATTAACTGATGGCACTATTAGAAGATTATTTGCCACCTACCCTAACTCAGATATATTACATTTTCACTGCAAAAATAAACTGAGTCACTGGTATAGTTGTAAGCTCAACAAACTTTCTGTTCGACACAAAGCGACTAAATTAAAATTAGCATACTGTACATTGGTATAGATTAATATTTTCCTTTACTCGATCACCATTGGTTGCTAAACCAAACCTTTTAATTGCAGAATAATAAAGGAAATTTTTAAAACATCGGATGCTAATTTAAAAAAAAACGAAGCCTAGTGATAATGATCTAGGACAACACAAGCTTCTAATAAAATGAGTTGCCATAATAACAAAAAAGTGCGCCAACAGACGGACAAAACATTTCAGGGATAAATATTCCCTGATACCTGTTGTTATGAGAGGTAAAAATATCGGCTCATGCATCGTAAAAGGAATACTAGCCTATGCACTAAGAAGTAATTATTGTTTGCACACTTTTTGACTTTTTTAAATTTTCAGAACTGAAGAGAAGAGATCTGGTCAGATCCAGCCAGATATGACTCCCCAGGTAGGGTAAGTTCCGAAAGTATCGTGCTAGTTCCAGCCAGAACTGGGCCAATTTTAGATATAGCCAGTTATGGCCAGATCGGGCTGGATATGGCCAGATCTGGCCGTAACTGGCTGTATCTAAAATTGGCCCAATTCTGGCTGGATAAGGCCAGATCTGGCTGATATGGCTGGATATGGCCAGATCTGGCTAGATACGGTCAGATCTGGCTAAATACCGCCAGATCTGGTTAGATACGGCCAGATCTGACTGGATACGGCCAGATTTGGCTGGATATGGCCAGATCCGGCCGTATCCAGTCATGTCTGGCCATATCTAGCCAGATCTGGTGGTATCTAGCCAGATCTGTCCATATCTAGCGACCATACTGGATACCCTCTGTCCAAAAACTGGTGACAATTTAGCGTGCCCCTGGAATGCAAGCCACTTCCCCCCCCCCCACCCACCCTCCTCCCCCAGTAAAATTAGCTTGTCACGTGACGATATGACGAGGACAGTGGAGGGCCGGACTGTGGTTGTATTTGCCCAACTTGCACAGATTCTCAAATTTTTGACCGATTTTGATGTTTCAGTACACCATTTTAATCAATTTTCACTGGCGGAAGAGCTAAAATAATACCTAAAGTACTGAATAAAAAAATTAGATGCCGACAATTTTTCTTAACAAAGTTTGTGTCGTGGACACTGGCAGAAACAGGGGGGGGGATTGAGGCTTAAACAGGGCAGAAACAGGGCTGCAGCTAAGAATTTTTATGGAGGTCGGGGAGGGGAGGAAATAGCATTTTTAGTTCACACCGCATTTACGCTCAACTGCTAAGTTATGCCCCAATCGCAATTTTACCCCCACGCAATTTTGGCCACCAGAGAACCTCCAACACTAGTGCAATCTATCCTTGGCACATTCAACAGCCACCCCACCAATTTACTGAGTAATCAACCCAACCACACAGCGCACGAAGTGGCCGACCTTCTACCAACACCAATTACCATCCTAGGTGATTCGCACACCAGATCACTGCGTTGTAGTACACACAAGGACTCCAAAACATGGTGCTGGCCTGGAGCTATCACCCAGTTCGTCATTCAGCAGGCCACTGCTGTAATTCACGAAGCACACCCAGAAAGGGAATTCGTTCTCTGTGTTGGCTCAAATAACCTGCCCTGTGACCTTCCAAACCGAATTGCAGCAGCCATCGGCGATATTTTAAGTGAGATCCGCTTGACCAGACCGAAGGCCATAGTTTCCATAGTGGGCATCATCCCTCACCTTTTGAAAAAATTTCGTGATGATGACAAGCTTATCATTCATACTAACTTACTTATTAGGAACCTGTGTATAGAACAGCAAGCTAACTTTGTTTCCCTAGATGAAACAATCTGCGTCGATCATACGCTGATTGCCCGAGATGGAGTGCATCTTACTTCTCGTGGCAAACTTGCCTTGTGCAGGGAGGTAGTGAGTCTACACTCACCCTAGGTAACCCCCCCACAACTAATGGGGAATACTCCCAACACCGTGTCATCCTCTCTCCCTCTTACTCGTGGTTTTTCTTGTCTGTTACTAAAAGCCCATAGTGTTGTCAAGAACCTTGGCTACTTCCATGTTTTATTAGCTGTTGGGGATATCGACGTGCTTTTTGTGGTTGAGACATGGTTGCATGGTGCAATTACTGATGCTATGGTCCTAGGTGGTTTTGGTTACAATTTGGTTCGACTGGATCGTGGGTCTAGGGCAGGAGGAATACTGGTGGCGTACAAGTCACATTTGAGTGCAGTAGCTACTTTCGCCACTGTCAACGTGGAGGCATTAGCATACTGCCTTCCGGCAGACGAGCTCAACTTCGTCTTGGGTTATCTACCAAACGGCCACTCTGACCAGGGAATTGTCGAACTTTGTTCGTTTTTGGGGGATGCAGTTAAGGCTAACTTCTCGAATGTAATTCTTGGGGATTTTAACCTTTCTTCAGTGGACTGGCAGACTGAAATTGTATTTGAAAGGCCACGCAGAGATTTCATGAGACAGATAGCACCGCTAGGTATGACTCAACTTGTTAACTTCCCTACAAGGGGAACGAACACACCTGATTTGGTGTTCGTGGACAATGATAGACTTATCTTTGGTCTCAATCAATTAGATAAATTGGGAACAAGCGACCATAATATGGTTGCATTTAAGGTCAACCGATCTTCATTTACCACAATTAAGAGCAGCTACCTGCCAGGCAAAATTGACTTTGATAAACTAAACAGCGAGCTTGGTGAAGTTGACTGGAGAACTTACCTTTCCTCACTTGGGCAAGATATTGATGTAGTCTGGAACGGGTTTCACGGCTTTCTTTGTGATCTGGTTGCCTCCTGTCGGGCAAAACCATCACCCAAGCCAGCTCACGGCTTTCTGCCAGCCTCTATTAAAAAACTGGGTCGCAAAAAGTTGAAAATCTGGCAGAAGTTCAAAATTGATCCTTCAGAAAATAATCGTCGTTCTTACATCCACACACAGGCTGAATACGCGGACATGGTGGACCTTTGGCACACCAAAAGAGAACTTGACACACTAAAGTAGGGGAGCATGGCTTCTCTGTTTCGTCTATACAGGTCTAAAACACGTACGATCCAAAATTTACCACCATTATCTGTTGGAGCCAGCTACGTAACAGAGGATGGCCAAAAGGCGAACCTACTAAACCAGATCTTTATCTCCAGCACAGTCCCTGATAATGGGTACATCCCACCAATGCGGGATACCCGCAAAAACCCACTTTTTACTGACCTGCTAACTTTGGTTGAGTTCACCCCTACACAGGTTAGAGCTGTTCTTTTACGAATGAAACCAAGTCACTCTGTGGGACCCGACGGGTTTTCCGTTTTTTTATAAACAGGTGTGCTTTTCGATCGCCACACCACTTGCTTTTATTTTTAATCTCTCGTTGAATAATTGTGCTAGTCCTAACTTGTGGCATTCAACGAATGTTGTTCCCATTTATAGGTGTGGTGACGCCTCAAATCCCCATAATTACCGCCCGATTGCGCTTACCATTGTGCCTTGCATGATCATGGAGACTATTATTCGTTCGGACATGCTGTCTTTTTTTGAGAGAGGTTGCTTGCTAAACAGTGACCAGTTTGGCTTTTTGCTAGGTAGATCATCGACACTGCAGTTGCTACTCGTTATGGATTTGTGGACGAGTGCTCTGGAAGAGGAAGCTCCCACTGACGTGGTGTACTACGATTTCAAGAAGGCCTTCGAATCGGTGGTCCACTCCAAACTGCTTGCCAAACTCTCAGACCTTAATATTGGTGGGAAGTTGCTGGGTTGGCTGGGTGATTTTATCGCGAATCGTAAGCAACGAATTTTCGTGGATTCCGTGGCTTCTACAGAACTATCAGTATCAAGTGGTGTACCGCAGGGTTCCGTGCTGGGCCCATTAGTATTTGTAACAGTCCGAACGACCTGATCCCACCCGGCACGGAGTCCCGTCCATGCTTTAAATTCGCAGATGATTTGAAATCCTGCACCAATATTACTAGTTTCCAGGATGGCTCTGCACTTATGGTTGACATCCAGTATGTCCACCATTGGTCCATTGTTTGGCAATTGCCTCTCTCACTTGATAAATTTTAGATATGAATTTTAGATAAATTGCCCCTATCCAGGTTCTTGAGGCGGCAGTATTAATTATAAATTGCCATGCAGCATTCTTTCGGATTGGAGTCAGTGGCTTACCGTCTTTCCAACGTCCGCTCCACTTAGTAGTAGGAAACCTTTTTATTATTATTATTATTATTATTATTATTATTATAAATGTGATGTCCTACATATAGGCGATTCGAACCCATCCTTCCAATACGCCCTTGCGACCAGACCATTGAAGCCAATGGAACCCGTAAAGGATTTTGGAGTTTGGTTGACACCTAATCTTAAAGTGTCCTTACACTGTGTGAAAGTCGCGTCAGCGGCATATCGAAGACTTGATATTTTGAAACGCTGCTTCAAATCAGCAAATTCAGTTACCTTGTCAGTGCATTTGTGGTGTTCGTTCGCCCACTTCTGGAGTATGCTAGTCCGGTCTGGTCACCACATCTCATAAAGGACGTGGATTGCTTGGAGGCAGTGCAGCGCTCATTCACGCGTGGGCTCTCGGTATTCAGAGACCTTGAACCAGGTGAACGTCTCCGTAGGGCTGGTTTGGAACCCTTGGAGCTCCGTCGTCTCAAGGCGGGTCTCATCCTGGTCCTTAAAATCGTCAAGGGACTCCTACCAATTGACGTCCCCTTCTTTGAATGTTCAGCAACGGATAGGAATAGAGGCTAGAGGCTTCTTAGTCAGCAATCCTACACGGAGTATCAGAGGAACTTCTTTGCACTACGAGTGATTGAACCGTGGAACTCTCTGACCGAGGAGGCTGTCTCTGCAACTACCGTGGTGGCTTTTAAGCGTATTTTGAACACCATGCCCTTGGTACGGTTTCTCAAGCGTTCTTACTGATTAGTTTTTATCTATTTTTAATTTTTTCTTTACATTTTGAACTCTTTTAGCTCTTTTTCTTTTTAAATTTTTAACCTTTTTGTGTGGTGACAATTGGCGGCCCTCCTTCCCCATTCCTTGTCCCTCGTCTGGCGATGCTAACGGGGACCTTCGTGTCTCTGGCTGGTCTAACCAAGTTGGTAAGGCAGGCGTGACCTTTCCCCTTTACCCTTCCAACACCTCGTTTTAGCCATGCTTGTGTTGAATCTTTTTCTTTTAAATCTCTATGCCTTTCACCGTGTCTTTTTGCTCTTAGTTCCTTAAGAGCTGCCCTTTCTGTGTTTAGGCTGGCAGAGAGATTCTTCAGTATCCTTGCCAGACCTGTTGCGCCAGCAACAAATTGTTTTATTATTATTATTATTATTATTATTATTATTATTATTATTATATAGTTGGTGTCGTTAGGGTGGAGCGTTCAAAATAAATTTTTGAATTTCAAAATGCCCTGGTGCAGAAAAGTTGCATTTTGATATCTTAATAACGGGAAAAATAATAAAAAAAATTCAAAAAAATTTTTTGAGGTGCCCCCGGGGACCCAAAAATTAAAAAAATCCTAAAAAACGACATTTTTCGATTTTTTTTTTAACTTATTAGATATTATAATTTTAACTTCCCCTGGTATTTTTTATACTATATTGAGTCCAACCAACGTCCTTAAAAAATTTCATTGTTTTACCTCATTTCTAAGGGGTGCCCCAGGCAGGAACAACTTCAGCAATTTTCTTCAATATTCCTGTTTTTGTTGGACATGTTCAAATGAGAAAGATTTATTTATATATTTACATTAACCTTGAGGCAAGATCCGGTTTCAAGAATATAACAAATAGCTGGTGATTCATCTATCAGGAATGCAGGCAGGGGGAAGGCCTGAAGGGGAATTATAGATTTAGTGTTCACATTTCAGAGGGAGAAGGCAGTTCATTTCCTGTTGTACTGTGAATTGTTCAGTTCATCCAATCTTAAAGGGAGGCAGTTAGTTTAATTCGGCCTCTGTGTTTTACTGTTTGTGAAATGGATCCAGCACTCGCAGGTGGAGGTAAGAAGTGTGATTTACAAATGAAAACACGAAACTCAACGGCTTGTCCTGTATTTGGGTCTCCTGAGGTGTTACCAGGGAATACTTTGCCTACATTTAAAGATGTTACGAAGTATTTTCATTATGTTAGACAAGAACTGAAACCAAATGATAAGGCCAAAGAACCAACAGTTTCTGATGTTTCTTTAGTTGTAGCCGTGGAAGTAGAGAAAATGTGGGAAAAATCATCAATACCCTGTATTTCAAGTCAAAAATACTTGAGAAAGTTAAATCGTTTCACAACAACTACAGAAACCTTTTGAAACCTTTCAAGCAAAGACAGGTGGATAGAAATTATCAAACAAAGATTAGGAACTTTGCGTTAAATGCTAGCTGTGCGCTGTTTGATATATCGAGTTGTAAATGTGCAGATCTTACGAAGTGCTGTTGTCCTAAAGAGAGAAAGGTTCCGTTCGAGGAAAGACAATTTCTAATTGACCAAAGAACTGAGCGAAAAATGGTGATCGGTGGGGTTGATATGACTAAAACTATGCAGCTGGAAAAAAGAATGAACCGTTTGCAGCAAGAGAAGAGGAAACTTTCGAAATACACAAAAGACCAAGAGGCAGGCTCATCTTCCGTCCCGAAACGCATTAAACCAAATTCAGATTCTCCCAAAGATTCCACTTCCATAGCAACACCATCCAGGAAAAGTGTGATCTTCCGTAACCCCCTTATGAACCTGGCCAGAGAGTGTGATAGGCATAATATTTCCGACAGAGGGGCTGCAGCTGTTGCAACGGCTGTACTGCAGGACTTTGGAATTATTTCCACAGAAGAAACGTCAAATGTTATTGATCGAAGCAAAGTACGTCGAGATAGAAATATGTTACGTGAAGAATTGTCCTCAACAGATACGGGTCTAATACAAAGCCTCTACTTTGATGGACGAAAGGATAACACATTAATGAGTGTCAAAACAGAAAGTAAATTATACCCTAGGGCAACAAAAGAGGAACATATAACGCTCGTCCAAGAACCTGGCTCGTTGTATTTAGGCCATATATCACCAAGAACTGGAGGAGCAGAGGACATTGTGACAGCGATTATGGATTTTTTCAACGTGCAAGAAATCAACCTCCAAGACCTCACCGTAGTTGGCTGCGACGGGACTAACGTAAACACAGGAATTAATAGTGGAATAATCAGACGGCTGGAACTCCATCTCGGAAAGCCACTCCAGTGGCTAATCTGCTTACTGCACATAAATGAACTCCCTCTACGTCATTTGCTCCAGCAGGTTGATGGGGGAACTGAAGGTCCTAAATCCTTTACGGGGCCTATTGGTAAAGCGATTACTGATTCTAAACGACCATGTGAGGAACAGCCAATCGTAAAGTTTGCGCCAATTACAAGTGAAAATCTTCCAGTCATTAATAACTCGAAAGATCTTAGCACAGATCAACGATATCTGCATGAAATGTGCACTGCTGTTTCAACTGGCAACTGTTCTCGTGGCCTTGCATTGAGAAAACCTGGATTAGTGTGCCACTCCAGATGGTTGACAATGGCAAACAGAATTCTTCGGCTGTATGTTTCTACTGAGACTCCTGGGGAAAATCTTGTAACTCTTGCCACGTACATTCAAAAAGTCTATGCTCCAGTATGGTTCCACATCAAACTACAGCCGGCTTGCCTATACGGATCATCCCATTTTTGGAAGCTTGTCAATTATTCCCGATACCTCGAACTGCCAATTAGAAATGTAATCGACACTTGTATTAGGCGAAACAGTTTCTATGCCCACCCAGAGAATATTTTACTGGGGATGTTAGTTGATGGAAGGCCGAACATCAGAGAACTAGCATTAAGGAGGATTATGCTCTATCGGACTGCAGAAATCACAGGAGGCAGAGTTTCTCCAAGACAATTTAGAGTTCCAGACTTGAATCTAGATACCGACGACTACATTGATATGATCGATTGGCAGAAAGAAGACAGAACTGAACCGCCTATTACTAAAGGATTTCAAGAGGAAGATATAAGCAACTTTATCAATGATAAAGGAGCTGAACCGCTCTCCAAGTTTTGTAGAATGCCATGTCACACGCAGGGAACAGAACGCTGTGTTAAACTAGTAACGGAGGCATCAGCTGCGGTATTTGGGCAAAAGAAAAGAGATGGCTTGATCCGTGCCCGACTACTTTCTCGATCTTTAATGCCGACGTTTAATACTAAGAAGGAGTTCAAACTGAAGTAATGGAAGTTTAATGTGAATTAGAAATTATTCAATTCGGATTGCAGTTATTAGCAAAGAAAGAACATTTGAACATTGAACAAGAACATTGAACAAGAACATTGAATAGAATAAGAAATTTATTCAATATCATTGTATCATTTAGTTAATATACAAAATTAAATATTTCCCAAAAACTCATAATGTAAATAAAACTAGAATTTGTTAAAATTAGTGGATTTTTTTGAAGAAAATTGCCGAAGTTGTTGTTGCCTGGGGCACCTCTTAGAAATGAGGTAGAGCAATAAAATTTTTTAAGGACGTTGGTTGGACTCAATATAGTATAAAAAACACTAGGGGAAGTTAAAATTATGATATTTAATTAGCAAAAAAAAAATTCGAAAAAATGTAGTTTTTTAAGATTTTTTTAATCTTTGGGTGCCCGGGGGCACCTCAAAAAAAGTTTTTACATTTTTTTTATTATTTTTCCCGTTAATAAGATGTCAAAATACAACTTTTCTGCACCAGGGCATTTTGAAATTAAAAAATTTGTTTTGAACGCTCCACCCTATGGTGTCGTGGACACTGGCAAAAACAGGGCTGTGGCTAAGAATTTTTTATGGAGGTTGGGGGGGGGGGGGAGGAAATAGCATTTTTAGTTTACACCGCATTTACGCTCCACTGCTAAGTTATGCCCCAATCGCAATTTTACTCCCACGCAATTTTAGCCCCCAACTTGACGAAAAACTACAGTCCAACTCTGAAACTAAAACGAAAGGAATAAAAAATATCAAGAAATAAAATTAACTTCGAACTTTTATGCCCCCTTTTAAGTGTTTCTTGCCTCTCCCCCCACCCCTCCTTTCTCTTGCATGCCACGGCCCTGGGCAGAGAGTTCTGCTGCTAGGCCCCCTCCACTCCCGTTCTTTGAAATGCTCTTGTTTAGAAAAAGGCGTTCAAGGACAGTAGTCCACACAAAAGGTCAACTTACGGCAAAATTCCGCAGCAAATTAGAGTACAGTTTAACTGAGCAACGAGTTACAAAACGTCTTCAATAGTCGACTACACTGCACAGATTTTAATTTGCATGCAATTTTGTTTAACATTACAAATAATGGTGAGTGGTCATGAATTCAAACTGGTATTGTTTACGTATGGTTTGTTGTGTTTAGTCAAAACTAACCTTGTTGAAAGATGTAAACTACTTTATTTCCTTTTTTAAATTATTATATGTATTAAAACTAGTTGCTCAAAATTTAACCAACTAGCCCTCTCCATATTACGGCCACTATTTCAAACCAAACAAAAACATGTTGCAAATTTTACATAAGCCTAACGGAATGTAACAAAGCTATGTGTCGAACTTGCAACATGCATGAAATTTTGTACACAATCGAATCAGGGGTGGGGTCCTCACGAAAGACCCAACCAGAGATGGAAGTGGGTTACTTTTTCCGACCCATGATCCACCTGACCCAGTCGTGCCCTGACCCACGACGACCCACTTGACCCACCCAGTAAAGAACACAATGTGACCCACCGTCAGTGACGCATTCCAAGCTATGAAAAAATAATACAGTAAAATACTTTAAAAAAAGGGTGGTGATCAATACAGGTATATAAAGGGTCACCATTCCCCCTACCACACTCCAACCTTTATTAAAGAGTGTCCATTCTTCCATGGAGCATTTAAGTGTTACCAGGCCTACGTTAAAATAAGGTTGGTTATAACTTAATCACTAACCTTTTTTGTTTAACGTTGGCATTTCTAGACTTTTTCCCCCAGATTGTTTTTATGACGACTTTTTCCTAGGACCTTTGGGAAACCTTCTAATTACAGCTTTTGTTTTATTAAGAATGACATAAATGCAAAAGAAGCATTTCTGGCTCCTCGCTCTCCGTACCTTTAATTTCGGTTTTTAGCTTTCTGGGAAAACTATTTTTGAAAGAGTAAGTAAAATTGTTTCAATAGTACTAGCAAGACTATATTAATTATCGTGGGTCAATAGGTGAATGGTCTTCACCCATGACCGACGATAAATATCTGACCCATTTGGCCCACTGACCCATGGGTCAGTTCCATCTCTGGACCCCACAAGGGCCCCTAGCGCCCCTCCCCTCTGACTTCTCCCTGAGGCTTGACCAACAAATTCTTTTAAATCAAGCTGAAAGCTTGAAATTTGGGAAACAAGTCATTCTTAGCAGTACAAATCGAGCCAGTCATAAAACTCTCCATGAAATACCCCCAAGGTCCCCCAGCGACCCCCCCCCCCTCCCTAAGCACGTCCTGTACCACTCCCTGAGGCTTGGCCAACATATTCTTGCAGCTGGAGCTAAAAACGATAAATTTTTATACAAGTCATTACTAACAGTACAAATCGAACCAGCCATGGAACAGCCATGAAATACCCGTCCCCCCCCCCCCGCCGGCCCCCCCTTCCTCGATACTTAACCATCAAACTATTAACTGATCGAACTAAAAGTATGAAATTGGGTACACAAATTATTCTTAGCTGTACAAATCGAACCAATCATGGAACTCTCCATGAAATACCCTCCACCTACCCCACCCGCCAAACATCTGACCCTGTTTCTGAGGCTTGGCCAACAAATTCTTGCTGAGCGAGCTACAAACATGAAATTCTGTACACAAGTCATTCTTAGCAGAAAAAAATTGAAGCAGCCGTGGAACCCCCATGACAGCCTCCACAAGGGCCCCAAGGCGCCCTTCCCCCTCTGCCTTCTCCCTGACACTTGACCAACAAATTCTTGCAAATCAAGCTGAAAGAATGAAGTTTTGTACACAGTTCATTCTTAACAGTATAAATCAAACAGAAATGGAATCCCCGTGAAAAACCCCTAAAAGGACCCTCCAGTACCAGACTGAGTCCCCTTCTCAGGCTTGACCATCAAATTCTTGCAGATTGAGCTGCAAGCAAGGAATTTCGTCCAAAAGCCATTGTTTGATATTCACCATGCAACCTCCCAGAGGCTTGATATTAAAATCCCCTCCACTTGTAATAGGCCCAAAGCCTTCTAGTTACACCACACGACGAAATTGTGGCTACTGCTAAGAACCATGCTAACCGAGTGAAGTGCAGTGAAGCCTGACGAGGAACACTGCGTCTAGTGAAGTGATACATTAATTCATAGAAATTAACAATTCCTCCATAAGTAAACTATTTCATTAAGGCCGACACTTACAATACAAATATTTGTTTATAATTAAACAGAAAATGTTTCATCTATTGTTTTTTCGGCAAATTTTGTAACGGAAGGCATTTGTGCTAACGTTAATATGATGAGTGTTTATCCCTCCCGAATTATTTTAAAGCTACGTGACGTTACCTTTCTACTTTAGGAAACCATTTTACCACATTCAGTCTAACTAGACTACATTTTTTTCCATGAGTATTTTACATTTCATATAGACCCCTAAAGCTCACTTTCAAACAACATCTCCAGAAGAACAAAACTATGATAAAACTTCCAGAATAGCGTTCGAAATGCTAAAAATACTTCTTAAGAATTTAGGGTAAGCCTAAAGGATGCAATATTAGTTTTTGTTATCTAGTATTTCCAAAAGAATTGCGAAGCCTTAGCTTACATTACTAATCGTTTTAATTAGAAACTACTGTATAAACAAGCTAAATTTTGGAATCGCATTTCTGTTACGACATTCTTTTCCTAATCACCGTAGTTTACTTGAAAAATGCTTGCCCGGCAACAATGCAGGCTCGAGCTAGCTATTAGCCAGCACACACTCAGCCTGATTCGGCCTATGGTTGAAGCTCTTGTGGCTACAAAAGCATTTGGCCGTGACTGTACCTGTACGGTTCGCTGTAATGTTTCAGGCTGATTATATCGTTGAGATCGCATTCCATGTGACTGGCAATACCTCCCGTGATGATCTTGTTCCTGGGAAATTTGTACCTGACCGCTGGGTGAATGGTGTGAGCATCCTGCCGATCCAACCACTTTTTGATCCGATCGATATCGTATTTTTTCCCGTCCTTCTTGGCTCTGGCCAATAGTTTGGACACCGTGCCATAACTAGAGGCCTCTCCCAGATCGTTGTAGTAGATCTTGTTCAGGTATTGCTCCATGGTTTCCAGTCTGGGAGTGTTTGGCCCTGGTGCTCCTCCGAAGTACAGGCGTCGAATAGACGGGCCTCGCCGTCTTCTTCTCTTCCTTCTTGATCGGTGATCAGTATAGGAGAGGCACGGACGGGGATAGGATGGGCGGTGAGAGGGTAATCGTAGGACTCAGCACGGTACTGGTGGTGGTGGAGGGGGAGGGAGTTGTCATTGTTGCAGTGGCTGTGGTGGTGGAGGGGGAGGGAGTTGTCATTGTTGCAGTGGCTGTGGTTGTGGCGGCGGCGGGGACAGCCGACCTGGTTTTAAACTGCTCCACGAAAGCGTCCTTTTGCTGCTCCAACTGTCCTATGAATTTGCCCTTGTAGTCGAGAGGCAGACTGTCGTTTTTCAGGATGGTGTCGATCTGAGTCTGTATGGCGACCAGTTTTCTGCAGAGAGCTTCTTCGGGTAGGTACTGAAACCCGTGAGGCTGAGTGGCCAATGCCAGAGTGGCGTTCTCCATCGGCGGGCGACTCATTTTATATTTGTCTTCAGGCAGAAGCACCATCTTCCGTAGCAGACTCATTCTTTTTTTTACTTGTTGAACAGTCACCCAAGAAAGATATGGCTGCTGGGATGAGGTATTGAAAGAACCCTGCACCAGAGCCCGTTTTCTGGCCTTAAACGATGCCTTCTTGGATCCAATGAGTCTGATCAGTTTCTTGTATCTTTTCAACTTGGTCCTGACTGCCGGACTGACGGGAAGTCGATTGTTGAGCAGGTTTACGACTATTTCTGACAGGCAGTCAATCTGCAAAGTGTCGGCATTTTTCAGTCAATTCGCTCCCTGACGTTTGTTGATCTTGCACAACGTCTGTAGCAGAGAACTGTGCTTGCGTACCCTTTCCATCTCGTGTCCTCAGAGCGAATAAACGATGCAAGGAGCTTTGTCGGGTCGTGCGATTTGGAGTGCAGGTCCACCAGCAGGTAGCTGTAATCCTTTAGACCAATGGCGTTCTCGTAGGCCTCCACAAACTGTTTGGTCTTGCCGGGGTAAACTTGTGAAGTGAAAGTGGTTATCTGTCGCTTGACTCTCAGGTTGCGCAGAAGGACGTAGTACAGGTTGTTGAGCGCCATGGTCCTCTGGTTCTTGCCCTGACAGTACAAATTTTGAGTCAAGTAGCAGATGTTGAACTTGTTGTGGTGGCCGAAACGTGAACCAGTGGGCCATGTGGCAACCCATGTTGCTCACTTTCTCCATCTGGTCGTCGAGCACGAGCAATATTTCTACTGAACCGTCGTAGCGACCGGGCGGCATCGAAAGTCCCATGTGAAATTGAATCACGTCCCTGTACTTCTCCATCGAAGGCTGGTAGTTGTTGTAACACCAATGTATCTGTTCGAGTTTGGTATCCGTCATCTCGTCCAACCGGTCTATCAGTTTCACAGTCCAGCTCGTCTTGCCCGAAGATGTAGGGCCAGAAACGATAGCGTTGTAGGGTGTTCTAAACTGCCGAAAACCTTCTATAACGCTAGCCATTGGGGGAAAAAAGTAGTGTGAGTGAGAGAGTGAGTGAGTGAGAGAAAAGAGAGCGAGAGGATGAATGAACTACCTACCCACCCCGAGCCTCTTTTTGAACTCCCTTATCCCCTCTCCCCCCAGGGAGCGCGCGCACGAGCTCGGGGCCGAAGAGTGCCGGCTGAAGAATAAACGAAATAAGAGTATTCCAGAGTGGCTTCTACAATGGGTTGACAGTTGGGATGCGGTAGGATCACGAGGAATAGATCTCGCAATCGTCAAGCTTCAACAGCAAGAGTCACCATTCCCTGGTCGAATAAGACAGGCAGTGATCGTGCGACGGTTCGCATATGTAATAAAGTTAAAGGTAGACTTTAGACTACCCTATTCGAGAAAAAGAACTAGCATGGCATCGTCCGTTTGATTGGCCGGCACTGCACTCAAACAAATCTCGGCCAAGTTGTGCTTCACGTCGAAAGAAGAAGAAGAAGGTGGAGGAGTAGGAAGGGGCCTGTTGAGCAGCACGGTTACGAAATTCAAGACCAAAAAACAGTACGAAAATAAAATTTTTACCTAGTTTGACGTAGGGATGTTGATTAAAATGTTGATTCAAAGAGGTTTTATTTTGTCGTATATTTGTATGATACGAGAATGCCAATTTTCCTTTCTAATGTAGCTGGCGTAGGGCCCTCCACCTATCGAATAAGAATAGGGCGGCTCGAGCCATTCCGTTTCCTCGATTATACTATCGCGTAAGTAGAGGGCTTGTTCAGCACTGTACAGTTCAAAAACTTTAACAATCGCATCGTGAATTAGTATAGAATGACGATGGGACGGGTCTTGGCGTTCTGTTCCCATGTTTATAGCAGCTCTTAGGCTAGCCTGGGTGCAAGCACAAACTTCCTGTGTAAGAAAAAAATAATACATTTCTTGTTAGGGACCTACGGACTGACTATACTTTTAGGCCCTGAATGCAGGGAAGGGATTGGCATTTATATCCGGATTGGGACGGTTCTGTATGAAAAATTGGGCGAAAATTCGAAAAACTCATCGCAGGAAAAAACTTCGGAAAAAAATTTCAATTTTACGCCATCCAATCTCCCCCTTTTTCTTATACACGACAGTGCGTGGCTTTCTCCCTAAGGATGGATCGGCAAAATTGTTCGTTTTGTAAGCGTACTTGTCCAGATGCTCGGCATACTTGGTGACACGACAGAACTGAAAATCTGAAAGTCTTTTATCTCGTTACAGATTTTCTTAATACACGAAGGCCAGTTCTCTCTATCGTCGTGACAAGCTTGGAGTCGCTGGCCATTGCGAAACGAGTAGGGGAGAGGAATGTCGTCACACCACTCCATGTTTCTTTCAATAACATTATAGAAGTGGCACACGTCTTCACTGCTGAATAGTTTGTATACTTTGAGAGTGTTATTTCCCCGCACCTTTTCGCACCATTTGGCTTCGGAAACCATTAGGAAGACTGGTCTATAACGACTCTAAAACAAACAAGGAGAAAAAATAAAACCTGAGATCGCTCTTAAGACCATTCCTTTTGAAACGAAGCGATGAGACTCCCCAAGGTATCATATAAAACTAGCTTGCCTATTGGTTTACTATTTGAAATTCGACTGCTTCTAATCTAAACAAAAATATATGGAGCTAACGAGACAGCGCGAAGCTTCATACTGCCTACTCAGACTCCTGAGCCACATTCACCTTCAGTCCCCACTCTCAGCTAATTTTTAAAATCTTAATTTTTTTCCAATATCTTCAATCATGACACCAACATGGCAATTGATCATCGTGTTGTTGCTGGTTTGTTTGGAGGTGGCTCTTTGGCTGGCAGCTCTCGTCCTTTGGTCGGAAACCAACCCCCTCCATCGAGCCTTCCAACAATGCTGCCAGTCAATGACTCGACACTGTGTGTGGAAAGGACGGACCTTCCATCAAAAGAATTCTCAACGGGGCTGCCAACGGACATGTTAACTTTCCACGAGGCGGCCTCCCCCTCCTTCCCACCTACAATGGAAACAGCTGCAACAACAACAACAACAGCCTCCGCTACCACCCACTCAACTACTGCCTCAACCACTGCCCACCCACCAACAACAACAACAGCCTCCGCTACTACCTACTGAACTAGTGCCTCAACAGCTGCTCGCCACACTACTGCCCACCCAGCTATTGCTATTGCTACTACCATGACACCTACTACTATTGCTACTACCTCAACAACTACCCGCCCAACTAGAACTGCTCGCCAAACTACTGCCCACCCAACAACAACAACAACAGCAACAACAACAGACTCCGCTACCACCCGCTCAACTACTGCTTCAACAACTGCTCGCCAAACTACAACTGCTCGCCCAACTACGCAGTCAACTGCTGTCTGCCCAACTACCAGAACAATTACCACTATTGCTTCAACAACTACACTTTCTCCACTAACTCGGTTAGCTTCTACTTCCACCTACCAACTGCCAACGCCCACAACAACAGCAACAGTAACCTCTATACGACCAATGCAATGCCCCCTCCCCTCATCCCCCTACCCCTCCACACCTACACATCTGTCTCATCAACTACTTTACCGCCTCCGCCATAAACTACAGGTAAAAGAAACAGAAATGTTTCTTATCCCTCTAATACTGAAAATAGTGTAGGAGAAAAACCAAAACGAGTCTTTTTTTCCAGAATTAAAAGAAAGCAACTTTTACGACGAAAGTGAATTGGAAGGGTGAAGAAAAATAACAGGAATAAGAAAATGTTGAAAAAAAATAAAATGTTAAAATAAAGAGATGAAAAGAAAAAAGAGTTGAAAAAAAAAAAAGAATTGAAAAGAAAAGGGAGAAAACAAGCCGACACGAGAGAGAGAGAGGGGGGGGAAGAGCAGGGAATGGCTGCAATGATGGCCTTGGCACTACATGCTGTACAGCGAACAGACACTCGTTGCTCGCTTTGGTGTTTAACGTTAGTGTTAAAAGCCATTATTTTTTAGTACCCCCAAGGGTACGATACGTAACTTTGACCGTTCATGAACCGTTTCGTAACAACAGCCTTGTAGTATTTGGTTTGAGTTGTAGTAAGGATGTGGCTGTTTTTTTCGTCCAATTTTATGAGGTTCCGTTACGGCAATACTACATCCTTCCTCGCCCAAACTTCGAACCATTTTGGATAACTGTTTAAAGTCTAACATCTGACCGTTGCGGAAACTGAGTGTAAACCCAGTTCCTTTCTAACAGTAGGAGTTAGGCTATCTGGATCTTAGAAACTCAAGTCAGGGAAGGGCCCTACGTAATGATAATTATCAGCAGTGTTGAAATGGTGAGGAAATGTGCCTCTTCTTACTGATGCATCCAAACCAAAACTGGCAGGCAGTTTAGCTAGGCTTAGTGGCTTGAATTTATAAGAGTCAAGAAAACAGCCCTTTTATCGTGGCTGTGACGATCTTATTTCCACTAGGTATGATCTAGGACGGTTTAACACCACGATCCAGGGCCCATCATACGATTACTACTAGGTCAAAACCAGAAACTGCGTGGTGCACATGAGTCTCCATTGCTACCGTGCATGGTAAATAACCACTGGCAGAAATCATCCAAAGTAGCCTGGCCATTGTCGAAAACAACAACCTTATCGCCAATAAATTACAGCTATTGGAATGAAAGCCTTCTTCGCATGCTACATTAGCAACTGCGAGATTTACCTTGTGTAGAAAAAATTCCTTCGCATTCTGGTCGAAGATTTGCTTGTTTTGCGTCGTTTCAAAGTCATAAACGACAAGCCGTGGTGGTTTCTTTTGCTTCTTAGATGCTTGTAACGATTGAATAAAACAACGATGGTCGAGTTCCACCGATTGTTTACAAACCGTGCACCGCCTTTTTCCGCAGTGATGGGACGTATTTTGTTTCCCTTGATACGTTAGAAAACAGACCTTACACTTATGGAGAGATTCCGTGGCATCCTTAAAGGGCGGCTGAATGGAAAAATGTCTTTTGAAACACTCGCTGTTTCGAAAAAGTCTGTTGTAAATGGGACACAAGAAACATTGTTTGAGAAATCAACGGTTCTTAGGGCTGTGACAGCTGTAGCATTTAAACCTTTTACAGCTGTGCCGTTTTTTGTTAGTGTAAGGCTTCAAACAATTATGACAGAAAAATCTACTGCTGAAGAGGAGCCGGGGTTTTAAAACTCCGACATAATGACCATCATATAAAAAAAGATAAATCCTCTTTTCTGCGGGGGGACCTTCGTACTAAATTTTACATTTTGTCCCCACTTTTTCAAACACTAAAAACCTTGAGTCGCCAAGTAGTTCTGAAACTCGTGAAGATCCACTAAGCTATAGTCATCGGGATGCAGAGCCACTTTTGCAGCCTCGTGGAGTGCGATCCCAAGTTGCGTTTGGAGTTGTTCGCAGTTTCCGATACAAAAGTTGGTCTTCCGCGTGTGCTTTACAAACTGCTAAACTTGGAGACAGGCAGAGATTGTCACTGTCATTTTTAATACAGATTATAGACCTATGCTGGCCCGAATCTAACCATAGTGACATAGTTCTTGCCTGCTTTTTTGGGGGGAATCTTCCAGAGCCATCGGCCGTGGCAATAATTGTTATTTTAAGCTGCCAGCTTGAACAAATTTCCAAACTCTTAGATGACTGGTTCAACTTGAGCAAGATTGCCAACAAATTTTCGATCAAGAAGTTTTGTTTCTGAGTGTAAGGCAGGTACAGACACTCGTCAATGCCACCTGCACAGATCGTCACACCTATTAAGTCGTGAGAATGAGCATTGTGCAACAAACGATCGAAAACTTCATTAAATAAACTGTTTATGTACTGGATGGGGTTGAGATTATTCTCCGTTAAATTCTGAACAGTTACCGGCTTGAAGTTTACTTCATAAACTATAGACACCGTCCTAAATTTCTTACTTGCTTTCCCACAACATTTTTTTATAATAAATTTTGTGTTATTATCTACTGTTCTGACTTATAGCTACAGGAATGGTCCGAAACACCCCCATCCCCCACCCCACTGATAACGCTGCTGCTGCTGCATTAACAACGATGGATAATCGACTGAGGAGACAGAAAATAAGAGAGAATAAAGAAAGGGAAAAATTACAGTTGTTTACATCTGTATTCTGTATTCCCACGGTTGAAGGACACATTCATGTGCTTTCTGAAAACTTACGATTATCGAGAACTTTGTTTTCGCATTATGAGTTGGGACTTCCTGTTGACACTTGGTGCACTCTGGCTGAGAATTATTGCTCTCCTTGATAACGATGACTTGGGGAGGAGGACTTGCCGGCATCAATTCTTCGTTATTTATTTTTTTGTATGGTTTAAATTCTTTCGTCGCAACTCTCTTCCGTGAAATGAATGTCTCATTACTACCTGTCGAGGGGCTTTGAAGGGATGGTGGCTGTAAATTATTTTTCTCGTCAGGTTCTATCAGTATGGGCGAGACCATCTCCGTTCCACCGAGCGTTCCCGATATTTTTCGGTGTAAAGCTGCAATGGTGCTGGCGACTGATGGCATCAAATAGCGACAGTGCAATAGATCTAGTTCGTTAAGAGAAATGGAGCCAGCTTTCGTATTTAGTACTATAACATTTTAGGTCAATAGTTTACAATTCAAATCTCCTAACTTAATATCTAGCTGAGTGCCTGCTTCTCGCCCATAATGTGTGTTCAGTAATGTGAACCATTGCTGTTGCATAATTTCAACATTTTTGGAAACGCGACCAATGACGATTTTTACGCCATGGGTGTGGGGTCTGATACGAAGCAAGTTTTGGCCTATTAGTGCGAAGTAGTCATTATAAATCTCCATTTTGAGTGTCACACTGTGAAAAAAAGAGAGAGAGAGAAATGTGATAAAAATTAAACTTGTTCAGCTTCCAACTTGGCAATTATTGCATTAAGACTGTCAGTAATGCAGTGTTGGTAACTCAAAAGTCCACCTAATTGTCGCTGCTCTAACGATATCGTCTTTCCAGCTTCCCTGTGAACAATGCTGTGGTTTTGTAAAAATTTGGATGTCTGTACAAAATAAAATTAATTCGTTTGCCAAAAGTCCAAGTCTGGGTGAACCCGTTGCCAGACTGTTGTCTTAGATAAATTTCGTTCAAATTCTCTCTTTCGTGAACAAATTCTTTCCAAGCAACTTCATCAAAGGTAACCCCTTGACGAGAGGGACTCAAGCAGCTTGCTGAAACCACCATTTTCCGAATGTGGACGTAAGCCTTATCGACGAATAGTGTTGCCTGTGCATACGTATCGCCTCCCAGATATACAGCTTAGTTTTTGTCTGCCTTTTTCAAAATAATAATTATTTAGTAAAAGAGAGAGAAAACATGCCCTAGGTTTATTTTTTTAAATATTATCTAGTAAAAGAGAGAGAAAACATGCCCTAGGTTTATTTTTTAAAATATTATCTAGTAAAAGAGAGAGAAAACATACCCTGGGTTTATTTTTTTTTAATATTATCTAAGTTTTTTAAAATAGCGATAGAAAATTTACAAAAAAGTCGTTCTGTTAACAGTGGTGGGGCTAACATCATAAATAAAAAAAAAAAGTACACTAACATTTTGGTAGAC
This sequence comes from Lithobius niger, assembly GCA_023313725.1. Classification (NCBI taxonomy): domain Eukaryota; kingdom Metazoa; phylum Arthropoda; class Chilopoda; order Lithobiomorpha; family Lithobiidae; genus Lithobius; species Lithobius niger. Next base: position 50,629 of record JAHWFP010248579.1, read on the forward strand.
TGGGCTCTCGTACGTTGGCTGGGCCGGACGGTGGACAGTCGAGTCGTTAGAGACTCCTGGCTTATATATGCACGTTCGGTATACAAGGCATTTTTCTGCAGCCAATGATATGTAAGTATTGAATTCGTTCCCTTTTAGGGCAAACAAGGCCTAAGGCCCTTATGCAAAATATTATTGGATTTGGCCAATAAGGAGTCCCAAATATTCTATGTAGCCTTTAAAGGGGAAATCACCCAGAGGCTAAGAGACACATTCCACATTATGCTACAAGACATTGTGCATTAATTTCAAGACTATACATTCACTGACTGCTGATTTGTGTGACAGGCAGGTAAGTGGGTAGCATTCCTAGACGAACTGAACATGTGCCATTCCCAAAGACAGTCTGCATCTTAAAAGGTTCCACACTCCCCCTCATTTATGCCTACATTGCTAGTCTCGGCATGTTAATTTTAATACTACACAAGACGTGGCATAAAACTTCAGCGTTGGGTAGACAAAAGTTCCATTTATTCCGAGACGGAAAATAACGAGGCAACAAAACCGTGTGCGTAATAGCCCATGCCGAGCCCCAACGAAAATAAAAAAGGAGGCTCAGCCCAGCAAGGTGGTTGCTAAATGTAAGCCTCCAAGACTTTCATAAACTTGTCAAAATAGAAACGTGCCTTCGCTACGAGAACAGACTTCAACAGAATTGGCTGTATTCAAGGTAGAAAAAATAAAAAGACCTGACTTATAATTTTTTTGCCCCATTCCTAGCTAGAAAGAGAAAAGAGTTTATTCCGCTAGTCGTAGAGCTGTTGGACTGCCATGACCACTTACACTCCAGCATCTCCCAGCAACTTAGGCTCGTAACCGAACAGCGAGTTGGATGAAATGGCTCTAAATTAGGAAGGAAATGATTTTACTAGTCCAGCACGTTCACCTCAAGAAGGTGACGAATCTAATGATTCACACATTGATACAGAAGGCAGCCTTTCCAGCCCTTCCATTCCATCACAAGAAGGCGGCGATGATGATGAGAGAAGCGATCGTCCCCTCACTGCGTTTACAGTGCAAGAAGGTAACGAAACAATCATTAATGATGAGGAAATTGCTCATCCTGGCACCTCGCCACATTCTCACAATGGCAAGAAAAATTGTAAAACTGAGGTAAGGCTACAAAACACATCAGTTTTAAGCAGCGAGCTCTCCAGCTGAAACGGCTAAGGTACAAACTTCAACGGAGAATGAGGCAGCAATATCAGGAAATTATACGGGATTATCTTCCAGGAGACTACCATGCTAAAACACCAGACGAGCGATTTAAAACGAAGCGCTTGCCAGAAAGGCCTGTCAGAATAGTCTAGCCAACAACAGAAACGAAAACGGCAGTACTTAAAAATCCAACTTTTCCACCAGACATGACGGAGGGAAAACTTTAAGAATTAATGCTGACCAACACTCGAATGTGTCGTGCTTGGTTCATCGCATTGTACTGATGCAGTATATCTACCACTGCAGTCAGGAAAACGAAATAGAATTGTTGAGCCATATTAGAGGTTGGGAAAGGTACGATACAGAACATGCCGACGCTATCTCAAAAAGCATCTTCAAAGAACTTTGCGATAAAGTCATGGAAAATATCTACTCTGACATGCCGAACGATGTCATCCTCATGAATTTAAACGCTGCTTAAAAGGACTTAGGCTATCTACCTTTTTTTCTTTCTTTTCTTTTTGGTTGCCAATAAAATACATTTTCTTTTCCTTTCTGGGCTAGAGGCCTTTCCACACTTAGTTTTTAATATATGTGGTAAGTACGTTTTACTTTAAAAGAATTTTTACAAAAAATAATAGAATGTTTTAAGTTTGTTTTACTGAATGAGTTTAACATTACAAAAAATGATGGAGCCTTTCATCCTTTTAAAACATAACTACATTAAAAAGCATTACGGCTATCACAAATTGACTTCCTCACAGCCTATTTTTGCTCGACAGCCAGTTGGACGCAACAAAATATCACCCACATTACCGCCACTTTTTGTGGGGTGTCTGGAGCCCCCTATACTATTTTCCCATACTAACACACACACAACATCCCATACAAAACTTTCCCCCACCATTCTGAAGTGTGCGAAACATCCCATACAAAACCTTCCCACGCCATTCTAAAGTGCGCACAACATCGCATACAAAAACCCCACAATACTAAAATGCCCACAACAACCCATACTAACCCCGGATAAAGTTAGGTGTACCGAAAAATAGCATTGTTTGAGTTGGGGATCCTTACAGAGACCCATATTAATGCACTATTGGGTGTATACTAAATACTAACAGATATCAGTATTAAAAACCGCTTAAGCATATAAAGTAGGATGTAAGCCTTGAAAAACTTAAAGCTGTAAAGGAACAAATATAAGAAAAAGACATGTAAGCGTCGCACTAATACATGTAAAAGAAGCTCCAGCTTGTGTTATTGGGAGACTTGAGATTCTTTTACACGTATTAGTGCGACGCTAATGGCTTACATGTATTTTTTCTTATATCTGTTCCTTTAACGCTATAAGCTTCTTAAGGCTTACATCCTTATTTTATGCGCTTAAACGATTTTAATACTAATTACTACTGCTACTAAGCTACTATATACCGGCTACTAACTGACTAATTCCGCTCATATAAAATAATTTAACCTCAGATACGAATAAAATTTAGTATTCAGGACTCTTGTAACTCCAATATCTACATCATTAAAGCCATATGATGTGAGTGCGTGTGTGCGTGCGTGCGTGTACCTCTACTCATCTACACTATAACCAAATCACCTACAAAGATGAGAGTAGGACCAAAACAAAGATAATTAAATTGTACTTTAGTTAAGCCTATTTTCATCATTGTAACATAATGATATGACTCTCAAATACGCAAAAGAACCTGAAAAAGTAAAGCCAACTTTTTTTTTTCTTGTTATGTTTGTTCGTAAGGTCATAGTTAGTTCATGCAAACCTCCTCGACCTAAACGAAATGATCTGGAAAAGGGTGAACGCAAAAACAACCTAAAAGGCTGACGTATTTTGCGACATACCACATATATATCTTACAATTGGTTTTGTATCAACTGACTTGAGCAAGCAAACTTAGCGAATTTCACGTAAACTAAACCTTTTCAATGTGTGTTTCGCTTTGCCCTCACAATCTTTCAGCTCTTACCTTCATAAGGCATTACTTCTGGAGGAGAAGACCAACAAACGTGCAAACAAACAAATTGTATGTTTCAAATGATGTAGTTGAAATGCAGACGTGCCTATAGGAATGTGATGAACGAACTGTGAGCAACAATCATAATTAGTTTGCATTGAATAATCAATACATCGAGTATGCGATGCTCTTGGAATCAAAGAAATTACATGAAGCATGGATCTTCGCCAATGGAGTGAGCGAAGCGAACGATATGGCCAGTATGACGTTCATGGTTTGACGTTTGGGGAGTTATTAACTAAAAATATTGCTCTCATTCGTAATTCTATTTTCATGAATGTTGGGAAAACACCACCTGTGATCAACGTAAATTGTTATCACTCTTGGTTACTCAATGAGTAACATTGCAAACTAACTGCCACAAATAATCGGAATCACGAACAATGTCGATACAATGGATGCGCTGCTTTTTCTTGTAGGCCCTGACTTTTAGCTGTACGAACAACACCACCCATTTATTAATGAAACAGCGTGTTACGTCAGAGTGACAAAAATACTGTTCATGTACAACTGATGCACCGTTATTGTTTGTGGTAGTACATCAGTAGTAACCTTTTGCGTTCATAAGAAACGCATCAAAATGTGCAGCGACCTTTAGATTTCTTGTTGCTTGGAAAATATAAAACACATGTCAATTTTTGCATTGTGTCTAATGATGCTACTCTCATGCCTTGAGATTTCAACATAGTTGCAGCCACCAGCTCAGCAACCCCACTGCACATGTGTGGGCCTCCTATCAAACATGGCAGCTCTGAGTGCTTTCCATCTTTTGTCACTCTCGATTGTCCATAAGGTGACGCAAGAGGGGAGGTAGGGTGGGTTGGTATAGTATATTTTCCTTAAGCAAAAAGAACCAACAAATGTTGGCCGGCCTTCATGGGGGCCGACAAATTTACGTTTCTTGTTGCTTGAAAATATACTATATCTGTCAATTTTTGCATTGAGTCTAACGATGCTGCTCTCATGCCTTGAGATTTCAACGTAGGTGCAGCTACCAGCTCGGCAACCCCATCGCGCATGCGTGGACCTCCTATCAAAAGCGGCAGCTCCTAGAGTTGCCATCTTTTTATCTGAAGCGATCGTCCGAGACGCTCGCCCTTCTGCTGTCTTTCGTTTCTGGTCCTACTTCCTGTGGATCTTCAAGTTGCTGGGCTCTCTGGTACCCCTGCGATGGTGCCTTTCCAGTGCGTGATGTGTCTTACAGAGTCCGGTCCTCTTGCATTGCCTCCCATGTACCTTGCATCCACCGTCTCAACGAAGACTTCACCAACATGTTCTGCTACCACCCATTCGAGTGCATCTTTCCAAAAGCTGAGCTTTCGAATCACGCATGTACTCTTTGCCTTTCCGAAAGCTACACTGCTTCAACACTGCTCCCCATTGGGTCGCCGCCTACTTCTGGAACCTCATGATTCTACGCCGGAAGCATCTTTCACTTTCTGTCATCTTCCCGAATGCCTTAAGAGCTTTCGTTTTCGCAGCCGCCGTCTTCGGGACAAGTCAACGTGGTTGCCTTCCCGTTGTGTCCCAAGGTTGATTCACCATAAGGAATCCGAGCTTTCGTTTTGTAAATATTATCTCCACTGATCCAACCGTCGTCTCTGTTGCTGGCCCGAGACACCTCGATATGGTACCATCGTGGTTCCTTCCCTGTTGTTTTCCCTGGGTCCCTCCATTCTAATGACTGCCGAGGTTTCATTTCATACTAAACTTGCAACCGCCCTCTTACAGACAAGTCAATGTGGTTCCCTCCCCGGTGATACACTCTACGTTGCCGAACTCAACAGAACAGTCAACTAAGCAAGAGGAATATGGATAATCCCGGTCCCTCTCACATTCTCTGTTCTTCTGCCCAGTGCTCCCCTTCAACAATGGAGTAAAAAGCACGGTAACAGATTATATGAAGGCAAACCAAGCAGTGCTACATAAAAATACAAACAACGTTTCGAAAATT
>JAHWFP010248579.1:56221-100726 GCA_023313725.1 Lithobius niger
TCACGTGTTTCAAAGGCATATTAAAAAAACCACATAACGAATGCGTCGCACCTTTGAAACACGTGACCCCAATTTGCATACACCTTGCCTGCGACGTGGCATCTCAACGGAGCAGGTGGGTCGTTGCTTTTCGGCTGCCATTTCTGCCTCTTTTGAGGGGAGAAATTGGTGGATTTTATCCGTTTTAAATGACTGTTTTATCTTTTAATGTAGGATGACTTAGTGACTTTTGCCATGCTTTATTTTTATTGCTAACCTGAAGACGAAAATTGATAATTTTCGAAACGTTTTTGTATTTTTATGTAGCACTGCTTGGTTTGCCTTCATATAACCCCTTTAACAACGCAGCCTGCTTCAGGAGTTGAAGAAGATGTGCATCGTCTCTGCCTACGGCTCTTTTCCTTCTTGGCTAAAACCCATGTACAGAGTAGACGCCTCACGTTTTTATGGTCTTCTGTCCAGTGCTCCTCTTCATCAACGCATCCAATTTCAACGCACCCAGCTTCAGGAAATAAAGTCGAAGAGCAATGTCTTCGCCGGCTGCCCTCCTCCTGCGTGGCCTGAACTCACTAATAGAACAGTCACCTCACATTAACTTGGTCTTATGCCTAGTACTTCCCTTCAACAACACATACAGCTTCTGGAATTGAAGACGAAGAACGTTGACTCCACCTGCTACTCTACTCCTTCGTGACTTGAACCCACGGAGGGAGCAGATGCGTCTCTCATTCTTGGTCTTCAGCCCAGTGCCTCGTCTGTGTTCTTCCCTGTGCAACTTTGCGTCAAAACATCCAGTCCTAGGAATTAAAGACGAAAAGTGTTATCTCCGCCTGCCTCCTTCTCCTTCGTTACTTAAACCCACGCATGGATTTGAGGTGTCACATTGCAATGGTCGTCCGCCCAGTGCTCCTTTTCAACAACGCACCAAGCTTCCAGAATTGAATACGATGAACATCGTCTTTGTCTGCTGTTCTTCTCCTTCGTGGCTAGAACTCAAGTATGGAGCTGATACCTCATATCTACATGGTCTTCTGTCCAGTGCTCCTTTCAATGTACCCAGCTTCAAGAATTGAAGACGAAGATCTTTATCTCTGCCTGCTGTTCTTCTTCGTGATAAGAACCCACGCTAAGAGCAGATGCCTGTCATTCGCATGGTCCTTTGCACTAAGTTCTTTTTTCTACAATGCACCAGCTGCAACATGAGATGCCTTACATGTTCAAAGATTTCAGCCCGGTGCTCCTTTAATTAAAGCATCCATTTTTTTTGGAAATTTAAGAAAAATTGTGCAGCATCTGCCTCTGATTCGTCTCCAGCGTGACAGAAACCCACTAAAGCCCAAACTCCACTTATGCGGGACCAGCCAGCTAGCGAGTCTCGCGAGACCAAAGCTGCAAAGCATGGCCTAGTGCAGCATACTCCATAAACGTGATACGCGAGCTACAATGTCTCGCCAAAGCAAGCGAGGCCGTCTCGTGCGCTTCTACTCGGTCCAGAATCTTTCGGCTAGCGACGCCACCTCGCTCGGCTCGCTCTGCTGACAGCCAATCAGGAAGAGGGAGTTGATGACGTTTCAGGCAAGATGGCGCCATAAACAAGCCGTTGCGTATCCGTGTACTCGATCCGTTCGTCACTCAGTTTAGCTAAATATTTTAATTGTTAGACAAACAAAATGAATCGGCACGTAGATAGCAATGTATTTAATAATCGGAGCCATGAAATGGCATGCAGACTAGGTTCAAATCGTGAAGCGCGCTATTGTTCGTCTCCGATCAAAACAGGCTATAGTCCGCAGAGCCAAATCAATGTAGAAACGATCGTTCATTTATCACAAAAGTTGAGAAACTTGCGTTCGTTATGAAAAACTAGAGAATAATCCACTGATTCCGAAAATGCTATTGTATGAATCTGAAAGTCTTGCAGTAATTAGCTATGAGCAAAAATATGCATTCATTTTAGAGCCACTCAGAGCCAATCAGAGTCACGCTAGTGTACCGCAGTGTAGCCAAGTGGCTTGAATGCACGTTTGAATGGAATTTGAGGAGCGAGAAACGAGAGCTAGTCGGGAGGGTTGGCGAGGAAAATAGCACGCTAGTCCGTGCAGCATGGCTAGCTTGCTTGCTGGTCTCGCGTAAATGGAGTTGGGGCTTTAAAGTTTTGGTCGCCTCACGGCTTCATCTTTTTCTGTCAAGAGCTCCATTCCATAAAAAAAACACACCGTCGGTACCAGCTGCTTGTCTCTTAATAGACAGGCGACTTTTCCCAGAAAAGACGCTCTAAAATGAATTCAACGGCAAATGTTGATACATTTTAGCACCGGGCTATTTTAACCTAATTTGAACATGCTGAATCCGAATCTGCCCGGTGCCAAGTCGAATTTCTTCTCCTGAGCCCATAATTTAAGATAGCGTCCAAAAATGGCGACCAAAAAACATATTTTGCGGCTAGCGCCTACACCATTCATCCGATCATAAACAAACCGGTTACCAATTTGTGTTCAAAATAAAAGTTCCGTGAGAAAAAGTTCTATGCATATTTTTCGTAAAATTAACCCTTCTGGCCGAAATTCGTCATTTAAGTTCTATTAGGCCGTTTAAGCATGCAATAGATATGTGTATTATAATGCCTGACTTTAAACAACTGGAATGTTAGTTCTAATTAAGATCAACTACAATAAATTAGAGTTAAATGGAAGGTGAAGATGTATATTTTCTAACAAGGGTAATTAAAACGATTTATTTTAATTAGAAGCTGAGCTACAGCAGTTTATCTACGTTGTAGCGCTTTGAACTGTGTATCATTTTACGCCTATCTTTAGTTCTATCTTTAAACTGATGCAGTAGTTGTTCTAATTTAGATAAATGGATGTGATTGGGCTTAGATGAAAGATGAAAATATGTATTTTCGAACAAGGGTAATTAAGTCGATTTATTTTAATAAACTGAACTATGGCAGTTTATCTACGTTGTAGCACTTTGAATTTAGCATAATTTTACAGCAAGTTCTATCTTTAAACTGCGGCAGTAGCGGTTCTAATTCAGATAAATGGATTTGATTAAGCTTAGATGCAAATTGAAGATACGTATTTTCCAACAAGAGTAATTAAAACGATTTATTTTAATTAGAAGCTGAGCTATTCCAGTTTATCTACGTAGTAGTACTTTGAATTGCTCATCAATTTACGGCAATTTCTCTCTTTAAACTGCTGCAGTAGCGGTTCTAATTTAGATAAATGAATGTGATTAAGCTTAGATAAAAGATGAAAATATTTATTTTCGAACAAGGGTAATTAAAACGATTTATCCTATTTAGGAGCGGAGATATAGCAGTTATCTACGTTGTAGCGCTTTGAATTTTGCGTCGTTTTACGGCAGGTCCTATCTTTAAACTGCTGCAGTAGCGGTTTTAACTCAGTTAAATGGATGTGATTAGGCTTAAATGAAACATGAAGATATGTATTTTCCAACAAGGGTAATTAAAATGAATTATTTTAATTAGGAGCCAAGCTACGGCAATTTATCTGCGTTGTAGCTCTTTAATTTGTGTGTCATTTTATGATAAGTTCCATCTTTAAACTGCCACAGTAGTCGTTCTAAATGAGATAAATGGATGTAATTAGGCTTCAATTAAAGATGAGGATGTATATTTTCCACTAAGGGTGATTAAAACGATTTATTTTAATTAGGAGGAAAGCTACCACAGTTAATCTACATTATAGCGCTTTGATTTTTGGGTTGTTTTACAACAATTTTCTCCTTTAAACTGTTGCAATAGTCGTTCTCATTCAGACAAATGGATGTGATAGGCTTAGATGAAAGATGAAGATGTATATGTTCCAACAAGGGTAATTAAAACGATTTATTTTAATTAGAAGCTGAGCTATGGCAGTTTATCTACGTTGTAGCACTTGTATTTTTGAGTAATTTTAAGGCAAGTACTATCTTTATATGGCTGTAGTACAATTCTAATTCAGATAAACGGATGTGATTAGGCTTAAATTAAAAAAGAAGATATATATTTTCCAACAAGTGTAATTAAAACGCTTTATCTGAGTTAGAACGGCTGCTGTATCAGTTTAAAGACGGAACTTGTAGTAAACTGACGAAAATAGCATATCACTATAATGAGGAAAAATTGACGTAGCTTAGCTCCTAATTTAAAAAAAATAGTTTTAATTACCCTTGTTGGAAAATATACATTTTCATTTTTTATTTAAGCCTAATTATATCTATTTATCTAATTTAGAGCGACTATTACACCAGATTGAAGATAGAACTTACCGTAAAACGATAAAAAAATCAAAGAGCTACATCGGAAGTAAACTGCCGTAGCTAAACTTCTAATTAAAATAAATTGTTTTAATTACCGTTGTTGGAAAATATGCAACTTCATCTTTCACTTAAGCCTAATTACATATCTTTATCTAATTTAAAACTACTACTACACAAGTTTAAAGATGGAAGTTTATCGTAAAACTTGTTCAAAAATCAAAGCGCTACATCGTAGATAAACTACCGTAGATTAACTCATAATTAAAATAAATCGTTTTAATTACCCTTGTTGGAAAATATACACCTTCATATTTCCTTTAAGCCTAATGACATCCATTTATCTAAGTTAGAACGACTATTGTGGCAGTTTAAAGATGGAACTTAACATAAAATGACACACAAATTAAAGAGCTAAAACGCAGATATACTGCCGTAGCTTGGCTCCTAATCAAAATAAATTTTAATTACCCTTGTTGAAAAATAAATATATTCTTGTTTCATTTAAGCCTAATAACATCTATTTATCTGAATTAGAACCGCTACTGCAGCAGTTTAAAGATATGACTTGCCGTAAAAAGCCCAAAATTCAAAGCGCTACAACGTAGATAAACTGCCATAGCTCAGCCCCTAATGAAAATAAATCGTTTTTATTACCCTTGTTGGGAAATACATATCTTCATCTTTCATCTAAGCCTAATCACATCTATTTATCTGAATTAGAACCGATACTGCAGCAGTTTATAGAAAGAACTTGCCGTAAAATAACGCAAAATTCAAAGCACTACAACATAGATAATCTGTCATAGCTCAGATATTAATCAAAATAAACCGTTTTAATTACCCTTGTAGGAAAATACACATCTTTATCTTTCATATAAGCCTAATCACATCCATTTATCTGAATTAGCACCGCTACTGCAGCAGTTTAAAGATAGAACTTGTCATAAAATGATGCAAAATTCAAAGCACTACATCGTAGATAAACTTCTGTAGATTAGCTTCTAATTAAAATAAATCGTTTTAATTACCCTTGTTACAAAATATACATCTTAATCTTTCTTTTAAGTCTAATTACATCTATTTATCTAATTTAAAACAACTACAATACCATTTTAAAGATGGAACTTATCGTAAAACTATTCAAAAATCAAAGCACTACATCATAGGTAAACTGTCGTAGCTTATATTTTAATTAAAATAAATCGTTTTAATTACCCTTGCTGCAAAATATACATCTTCTCCTTTCATTTAAGCCCAATTTTGTTAGTGGATTTCAATTACAACTAACATTGCAGCTGTTTAAATTCAGGAATTATAATACAGATGTGCGCTGTTGTATCTATAGCACACATAAATGACCTAAAAGAACTTAAATGACGAATTTCGGCCAGAACGGTTAATTTTACGAAAAATATGCATAGAACTTTTTCTGAAGTAAATTTTATTCTGAACACAAATTGGTAACCGTTTTGTTTTCGATCGGATGAACGGTTTAGGTGCTAGCCGCAAAAATATGTTTTTTGGTGGCCATTTTTGGACGCCATCTTGAATTCCGGGCTTGGAAGGAGAAATTCGCCCTGGCACCAGGCAGATTCGGATTCAGCATGCCAAAATTAAGGTAAAACCGCCCGGTCCCCAAATGTCTCAACATTTGCCATTGAAAGTGTTTTTTAGAGTTTTTTCTTCCAGTCTAAACAAAGAAAGCCAAGTATTCGTTACCGCACTGCGCCCTCTACACCACTTCACGGGTGGACCCCTGGCTGGTAGACTCCTTGCGCATCCTTCCCCGAAAACATCGTGGCTCCTACCCTTTAGATGACCCTGGGTCAACCTCCGATTCCGGAAGCCAAAGCTTTCGAATTGCTCTTTTCTACATTAAAGCAGAAGAAGAGGCACAACATGGGGCAACACCGGGTGGGTCCGTTCCCTCGACCGGAAATAATAACCTTACCGAAAGCCGAGTAATTGGATCTGCCTCACCACCTTGAAGCGCCTGAAAAGGATCAACATGTGACGTCGGTCGCTGGTTCGTCGCCGTCCGTCAACTACCCCCAAGCCAATACCCACCTTTCCGAAAGCCGTGTTTTCGATTTGTTCCGCGCATCCTAGAAGGGGAAGAAAGAGCACAACTTGGGGTTAGGCTCGCTGATTTTCAATGGTCTCCCGACTTGCAGGTCAGCTTTCCGATTGCCGAGCTGTCGGATCGTCCTTGCCACATAGAAGCGAATGAAAAGGAACACCATGGGGCGCAGACCGCTGGTTTATGCCATTACCTCCCACTCTAAGCCAAATGCACCTTGGAACGCTTGGCAGCACTTGAAGTGGAACAGACGAATCACCATGTGGCGTCAATCGATTTGCCCTCGTCAATCCCATCTTTAGTTCGGCAATCCATTCTGAAGCCGAGTTTTCAGCTGGTCGTCATCGCGGCCGCATGGAGCATTGCCTCGTTCAATTACAGCTCCTCATCTCTCTGTCTCCCATCTGCAGGTGACTTCCAGCACCGGTCTTTCCAAAAGCCGAGCTTTCTCCCGTCGTCATTGGTTTTGTAACTCCACTACTTCCCGTCAACCCTTGTCGATCACCACGAGCAATCGCCATACACCTTGGGGTCGCATTGTCTTTCCTTGTGGATCTCTCACTGCAGGACCCTTGTCCGAAGGACAAGCTTTCGGAATTTCATTCCCATACCGGACCCCACTGAACTCGCCGCCCACCAAATTGTGCAACCGCTTGCTGTCGTCTGCCAGTCCTAGGCCTGCGCAACACAGGCATTCCCGTTCTCGCAGCGGCTGTGTGCGTCTTTTGTTCGGCCACCAACATGCCAGCACTGTGCTCTTGCTACTTCATGAGAGCGCCATCTCTTGAGATTTTGGCAAACTTTCTCAGCTCCCGCCTTCTTGCAATCCTTCAAGTTGCATCGTTTCTTCTCCGTCGTTTGACATGTCTTCAAAGTGAAAAACACCAAAAAAAATCTCATTCCTTCTCCTCATTGTGAAGAGGACCACATCAATCATGCCTCTTTAATTCCTCAGATCGCCACCCAGACTCGATCAAACCATGTTGGACCACAATCACTGCAATTGCCAATCTTTGCCCACTCTTCAAAGACTGACTCACTGACACGAAGATCAAATCAGTGAAATTGCACAATTACAAACAAGAAGGTTTCCTGCACCAATCAAGAACAACCTTCGTTCTCCATCGTGGCTCTCATCAACTTAAATCCTCATGAACCACAATCAACAGCCAATCAAGGTAATTTTTAGATTTCGAATATATTAACTGACCTGAAAGCTCCCCAAAAAAATTTTGAGCTCATAGAGTGACGATAAACAGCGGACACCAGCCTCGCAACCCTAGGGAACTCTCTCATAAGGTGCCAACCACCGAGTTTGACGAGGTCCTTCTGTCATTACAAAAATTGACAGGTATAATATATTTTTCAAGCAACAAGAAACATAAATTTGCTGCCCCCTCCATGAATGCCAACTGAAATTTGTTTCTTTTGCTAAAAGAAAATATACTACACCAACCTAACGTCCCCTTTTGAGTCACCTTATGGACAATCGAGAGAGACAAAAAGATGGCAAGCTCTCAGACCTGATGCTTTTGATAGGAGGCCCACGCATTTGCGGTGGGGTTGCTGAGTTGGCGGCAACTATGTCTTCAGGGTTTTTTATTCAACCTTTGATCTAATACTCGGTGAGATTAGCTTGGCAACTGTAGCAATGGTGGTAGCCATTTTTGTTCTGGGATCTCTATACTGATTGGCTTAAACTTTGCAGATTCTTCCACCCTGTGGGTTTTGTCTCTGATTCCTTACATAATACATTACCTGAATAATGGACTCCGGGTTATATGTGCTATGCACTCACTCTCACATTTCCTGAATGTTTCCTGATTAGTGCAGGGAAATCCAGGGCGACTGATGAAGCTATGCTATAAGAGAGATAAGTGTTAGTGGTGTTTTGCTCGTTAGTTTTTGCCACAATTTGTATACTGTATCAGCTGTAACATGAAAGCAAGTTGTTGAGAATGGTTAACATTTTGCTAGTTGTCGAATTAAAGTTCCTATTTAAGTAGAGGTGAAAAATTTGCCTTTCTACTGTTTGCATTAGCCTTTTCAAAATCAAATCACCTGATACTTGTAAAAAACAATATAACATTTTTAAAAGAAATTTGAAATTATCTCAAGCGTTACGTTTAGGTAAGGAATGCGGAGGTGAGAAGCAGAGATAATGAAATTTCAAACACATGATTTTTCTGATAAAAATATAAAACATAAAGATAATTATTCACTGCCAGAAAGTGTTGTTGATAGTAGATATATTATGGAGGATCTAAAACAGAAAATTAGTATACAGATCAGTTGGAATTGGGCGGTACCACATCAAGAGAAATTGTGGGGGTGTGGCCTAATGTATGCCATACTTAGTGAGCTGCTTCAGTTTAAAAGTGGTATAATACGTTAACTATATATTTCCTGTATTTTTCTTAGTACATTTTTCATATATTTTCAATATAAAAAACAATAAGTACCTTCACACCTTCCCTACCCTCTTTGATTTCTCTTTGGTCCAAACTCCCATCATACCTTGCACACATCCGTCATCCAATATGGCCACTCCATGTGAAGAGCTCTTGCAGTGTTGGGTAAAATTGTTTTCCCCTTTGATAATGAAAACAATTTTATTTCTTCGAAATATTAGGTGCCTTGTTGCTCGTTCAATGCGTAGTACATCGTTTGTTTTTATCAAGAACGTTTATGCAGTCTAAATTGATTCTTATTCTAAGTTCTCATTTCTTTAGGAAATGAAAACTGCAACTTCTCGTAACATTTTTGAAAACTTAGAGAACTGTTTGCATTTATGGGTAACTGTAATCCGATAACGAGTCACAATTTTGACCGTAGAACTTATTACCTACACGAAAAAAGTGGCATTCGTCGCAAAAACATTTGGTGCACTATATTTCCCTACTATGAATGGTCAAATTGAATCACAAGCTAAAAATTTCAGGCAAATTTACAAGTGCGAACATGCATCTGGTATGCCACACAATATTGCATTAGAGCATTATCTATTCATTATTTGTCCATCTATGCACTATCTAATCTTTATGTCACTACGAATGAATCACCGTTCAAATTATTGTTTGGTAGAAATATGAGAACTCGTCTCAACGTACTCATTGTTGACCAATGCTCTCATGTTGAACAAAACCTAAGACAACAAATACGTCCCTTTTAATTCATCCTGACTCCTACATCACCAATTAGAGAAAGTATATCACAACTTTCTACAACTCTACGTTTGAAAAATACGAACACTCTCAACGTGACGTCCAATGTCACAAGCAGTGAGTTAAGGCCTGCTCAGAGCCCACTCAAGCAGCCGACCTTGTTCAAGAGCCCTGAGTGCTCACATTCACATTGGTGGCGATTAAGCATTGCGTCACCTTTTCTAAATTCCAGTTCCTCGCAGGTTTACCGGCATAACATGCAGCGTAACATTCGTCCCTCAATGAATTCGCCAACTTTCGAAAGGCAAACTTTACATTTAGTAGTGGCCAGTTCACCACCTAAACTTTCAGGGACCTTCTGGTGCTGGCCAGATTCCTGTGCATTCTAAACGAGGCCAGTGACGAGGCTTGTGCGCCTTAGCCAGTGAATAACCTAAGTTTAATTGAAATGCTATTGTGGCCAATTATTATTTGCTTTTTTTGTCCTGTGTCTTTTCGCTTTTTCAGGTTGCTAGCCATTCATAAATCCACCCTGAAGATTAGATGTTGACGTTTGGTTTTATCTTGCACTTAACACTGCGTAAAAATTAATCTCCATATTTGTTTGTATTATTTATTACGTGAATCATTTTCATGTGTCTCTAGTTTTCAAATTTTGCGTGTAGTTGTTATTTTTATTTTGAAAAGTTTTATTTTAGAGTTTATTAGTAATTAAACTATGTATAATAATAAAAAATAAACAAAAATTTGCCTGAAAGGTCAGCAAGACAAGACATGTTTGAGAAACCAACCACTTATGCCAAACCTCCAGGCAAATAAGATCATTAAAAGAAAAAAAACACAATGCAAGCTGTACTATTCATTTGATATAACATCAAATATGTGATTACATTAGCGGTTATAATACAAAGGACGTAACTTAGTTCACGAATACTCCTGAACATTGGACCCTCGTTTAAATCTCTCCACTGACGCGGCAGAGACAACTACCTCAAGAAGGGCATTTCAAACTGGAACAACACGACACGTAAATACATTTTTTTCCGGTACCGAGACAACAACAATAACAAACAAACTTGAGGTTATGCCCTCTAGTTTTAGTAAAAGATTGAAGTTGAAAGAATAGAAGCTATACCTGTAGAATATGGTGCAGAATTTCTAGATTAAGATTAAATCCTCTTTTAGTCTATGTAGCTCCAGAGAATCCAACTCGAGCCAAGGAAGGCATTAGGTGTTCCTCATGGGGCAAAGAATGCAGGCCAGGCAATGACTTTGTTAAGCGTCTTTGTACTGACTCAACATTGTCTACATCCTATAAAAGACGGGGCCACCAGACCTGACTTCCAACGTCGGAAATTCCAATGTTGGATGAACAAAAACTTTATACTCCCACAGCAATGTTTTCCGGTTCCCATACATAAAGCAGCAGCAAACAATAGCTGCAAGACGATTCGCAGACATCATTGTGTTGCAGCAGAGAATGAAGATTTGCGGTCAGACTTGACGAAAATCTTCAAACCCCTCACCGAATCAGCCAGATCCAAAGAATCATGGCTTATCATGTAGCCAGTTAACGTGGGCGAATTTCCAACACGTAGGCACATACATTTGTCTGTAGCCAATGACAATTGCCATGTTTCCGACCGAATTACCCCTCATCAACACTTTCCTGCAATAAGATAGTATCTCAGAGGAAACAACTGGTGAGTGCCAGCTGAAATCATCCGTGAACTTCGACTGAATTGCCAAGGAATTTAAAGAATTTATTTCACTAATCTACAACATAAGCAGCAAAAGCCCAAAACGCATCCTTATGGAACTCCACTGATCCACCTTCGTGTCACTAAACTTGAACCCAGAGCATTAAGCCAAATCAACAGGACCCTTAAAAAAATATCGGTATCAATTTTGTGATCAATAGCGTCTGACCAATGATCCATAGCTAATACAAGAAGGTTATCGCAGACCTTCCAGGGTGGAATCCGAACTGGTCATATTTTATGAGATTTATATTTTTGATGAAAGTCAAGATACAGTCTCTCACAATTGATTCATAATCTTCCATGGTACTGCAGGTTCTAGCAAAATGGAACGATAATTTTTTGGTGTCAGTTGGGTAACGCTTTTGAAAAATGGGAACCACATTAGCTGTACTTCAAATAGTTGGACATTTCCCCTCACGGAAGCAGCTTGACAACATTTTCATGAGTGGGAACAATATTTCATTAGCTATATGTTTGTAAAAGCTGACCAAGACACCCTCAGAGCCCAAAGCATGATTACTGATGAGGTTTCAGTTAATTGAGAGCAGATAAAATGTAGAGAGTGGCAAAATTTAGTGCAGTAATATTTGTATTTTTCACGTAGGTGTATTGAGGATTTGGCACGGCCACCAAGTTTAAGTGGCTATTGTTATCCTTGATTTCGTTCTTGGAAAAAGTTGAAGATTTCCGCCTAATCTTTCTTATATGCCGCGAGACAATCATTAATCTAATTGATAGGATAAATATATAACTAAATAAATAAGATAGTTCTTTCCACCGTACAAGGGAATGGAAGGGCAAAGTCACTAACTCCATCCCATAGAGGAAAAAAGGTGCAAAAGAGATAGGGGATCCTGGGGAGTTTTGGTAGTTTCCTGGAGTACTAAAAGTATCAATAAATCCTACGGAGGAAGTGAGACAGGTGACAAGCAGCATGCAGTCTGCGGAAGGTATGAAGGGAATTGGTCAAAACCACAGCCTCTCGCAGGGAGTTCCAGCATTGGAATACACGTGATGCAAAGAAAAACTTACGGCAGTCAAGCCACGACTCAAGAGTTTGGACCTTAACCAAGTAGAACCGAGTCTTGGAGGAACTGGAACAAATAAAAAACTGAAAGTCAACAGGAAGGAGATTGTGAATGATCTGGAAAGTCAAAACCTACGCAGTTTAAGGGGGTCTAGGCTGGAGAGGCGCAGACGATCAGTATTAGAAAGGTGCCGGAGACCAGGTAGACACTGAGTGAAAGAACACTGCACCAATTGCAATCAGTCAATGTCTTGGTGAAGATAGGGCGACCAGACGGAGCTGACATACTCCAGTATAGGCCACACGTAGACTTTAAAAGCTCACACGTGTGTGAGCAAAAGTAGAGCTAAACAACGATTAACGATTTTTAATCGAGCAACGATTTTTGCAACAGTGAAACAACGATTAACAATATGCAAACGGCGAAAAGCCTTGCTAACCAGCAGCATACAATGTGTGGTGTACTTGAGATCGCTTGTGTACTTTACACCAAGGTCCGTAACCTCAGATTTAGTATCAAGAATGTGGTTTACAATGGAGAACAAGGAAGCAAAGAAGGTCTGTTGGAGGCTGTTGCCAGTTATTTGACCACTGGTCAACAGTAGTGGGGATTTGCGATATGAGGACACACCCATCCACCTTTCCACCCCCCAAGTCAAGCTCAAACCGGATCAAAGTCAAGGTCAAAGTGGGTCAAGGTCAAGGTTGTCAATCTGGAGGAGGGTGGGAAAGTGCTTTTTGCTACGTTTTTTAAGGCCTTTTGCTACCCTTTAGTTTCTGTCAATCTGGAGGAGAGTGGGTCAAGGTCAAAGCGGGTCAAGGTCGTGAGGAGGGTGGGTCAAGATCAAACCAGGTAAAGTTCGTCAATCTGGAGGAGGGTGGGAAACTGCCTCTGTGATCTTTCGCATTGTGATAACTTAAAAATGCTTCGAGGCTGTGAAATGATGAATTAGCAATATTAGTGGGGATCTACAACTGCTTTTTGAGCTTTCCATTGTGAGAACTATCAAATTATCAACATTACGATGGTCAATCAGATGTTTTTTTCCACACCACTCAGGAGGTAAAGCATGTAGCGCATTTTTTTAATGTGGTTTTTCCAGTAGGCCTAATCCATGTGGCTCGGAAATTATCATAATCTGGTCTCACGAGCTCGTCTTTTTTCCAGTCTAATTTTTCGTAATCCTCTGTTTCATTTTGTAGAATTTTTCTTTTACTAGTGGCTTTTTTCTCTAGTCTAGCCACTCTCTCCTCCTTCGTTTCTGGAGCTTGAGCTTCCCTTTTACTAGCAGCTTTTTCCTGTAGTCTAGCCACTCTCTCCTCCTCCGTTTCTTGAGCTTGAGCTTTGCTTTTACTAGCGGCTTTCTCCTCTTGTTTAGTCAATCTTTGCTCCTTCGTTTTTTGAGTTTAAGCTTTTCTTTTAGCAGCTGCATTTTTCTTTAACCTATTGTCTCTCCGCACCGCCGTTACTAGCGTGCGAACTTTTTTCTTGCTGACAGCGTCTTTCTTTCTAATCTCCTTCTTCCACGCCTCAAAATCCTCAACTTTTTCTGGCGGTTCTCCAATAAGGCAAACCTGCGGACGGCCTTTTCGTTCTACTCGGCTATTTTTGCTTCGGTCAGTATTTGCGCTTCTTGCTCTTCCAACTGGATGGACAATTTTCCCTCTCCCTCCTCGTCGCTCATCACGCCCACGTCCGAGTCGAAATCGTCAGCGTGATCATCCCAAGCACCAGTGTTGTAGTGACCAATGGCTAGAGTATCTTCGCCGTTATCCAGGATATACCTCTTGTCGTCATACGGCGAATGGACCGATTTGGATATTTTCATGGTACTCAGTTCATGGCCGACGCTGGAAATCTTTGCCAAGCTTCCCTTCTGTGGAGTGCTGCGGAGTTTAGGGCCGCTTCGTAGTCGTCGAAGCTCAAATGTTTCTTCACGAACGCGTTTTTAATGCCCTTTGCCTTCTTGAGATTCCCTTTTTTCAAAGGTTTAATAGAGTACATTTTTGACCTGAGTCCGATGAACTCTGAGATTGGGACGCCGCCCATCTTGTCTTTCATTTTCGTCTTACAGTATGACTCAGCGGTAGGACCTCGGCCTTTGGTTTCAAAGGTTCTGGGTTCGATTCCCCGCTCAGGCAGTCTGACATATAAATCCAAAAGGCTACGTAAATGGGTTTGCATCTGTATTTCGTTTTTTCTTGTGAGCCTTTGGCTTTCACGTCTTTAATTTAGTTCTCCAACACTTGTTAGTTCGTGCTAGAGAAAAGGGGATGATTCGACGGGTAGTTGCTCGTGTCAAAACACTGTTTGTCAGCGAGAATGTCTTGGTAAATGTCCTCCGTATCGATTTCATAGCAGAGGCTGTCCGTGTCTGTGAAAAGGAGTTTGGCGCGGTCTTCGTACTTTGGCCAAATGTAGTTGTAATGGAATTTGAACATGAAGAGTTTGGAGAGTTCCAGTATGGTAAATCCGGAGTAGATTGGAAGATCGCACAGCGCGCTACGAACGCGGCGGTTCAGTTGCACCAGGTTTTCGCTAAGGATTTTGAAGGATTCGGCATGTGGTTGGGAGGTGTATTTCAGAGCCGTTTTCTCGTCAGTACACAGCTTCACGTCGAGGCGACTTTGCTTATTCTCCATGGTGTTTCCAAACACCGATTTATTAAGCAATTTGAAGTAGTCGTTGGCAAAAGAAGCGGTCGCTTCTGGCCTTTTTGCGGTGTTGAATTCGATGTACGATTTCATCCACGGTCTTTGGTTAAAAGCTAAGACTCTTCTGTTACGCCGACGGACTAGTCCGTGCCTGCGGTAGAGTTTCAAGTTCCTGTAGTGAAGGATAAACTCTTCTTGTGCAATTTGTGAAATTGTGAAATTCAGAGAATAAGGGGATATCAGCTACTTTCCAATATCGATCTTCTCCGGAGCTAGTGGGTAATCGTTGTGCATGTTGTGCAAATCTTTGGGGTAATCGAGGTCGACTTCCAGTATATACCCCACGTCGGCATCGTCCAGTACGGTGGCTACATCCAAAGTTCTGATCTCCTCCCTGGTTAGGTAGCAGAACTTGTCATAGGGGAGATAAGCGCACATGGCCAAACCATAGAGGTTGTTCAGTCCATTATGTATAGGGAGGGTTTGCTAGGGATGTAAAGAGGAAGGTACTTGTTATTGGCTTTAGAATGCCTCTTTGCGACGAACGAAACTCCACCTCTGGTGCCGGAAGATATAAGATTGTGCTTCCCGGCCTGCGTCAATAACTTCAATTCAGGCACTTGCATCCTAAGGAGAGCTGCCCAGCTGAATCCTGGAGTGGATATGTAATAGCATGGGTCCAGGTTGTTGTTTACGAGGCATAATTTTCGGAAATCTTGAAAGATGTCGGCGAGCAGAAAAACGTTGGTCATTTGGTATATCTCGTGGTAGGTTCAGAATACCTTTGATTTCATTCTCAGCCAGAGGTTAAGCGCCCGCACAGACTCGTCTCCAGCCAACATCCCGTCTTTCAACCGGGAGTAGAACGAGTGTCTCGATGGCAGATCTTCTTCATTGAAAATGGACATGTCGCTTATGTATTCGTATGGGCAAACGACGTTCTGCATTAACAGGTTCAACACCTTTTCCCGGGTGGTTTCCTTCGTACACCACTCAGATTTCAATCCAGAGTCTAACGCTGCCTCGAGGATGGGGAAGCCGCTATTGTCGTTCCTGCGGTTCTTCACCAGAGTATTCAGAGAAGCATTTAAGAAGTTGACGCTAGCTATAAAACGAAGGTTTATCTTGCTGTTGTGTTCCTTAATCGTTATGGTTTGAAACCTCACGGTGTTGTGAGCGATAACATCTACTTTTCCCGGAAACTTGTGGACTGTGGGTACTAGAAGGTGCATGTCATACCCTTCCAAACCGTGGAACACGACGGGAATGGTTTTTCTTTCTCGAGAGGTTAGGTTACAGTCTGGATGATCAGCTCCTCTGTATTTCCCGCTGATATGGCAATGATCCCTCACCTTATTGTTGACGAGCCATACTTTAGATACCCTGTCAATATTTGCTTTCTGGTAACACTTTTTGAAGGCTTTCCCACAATAATGACAAATGGGAGCATTTTTGAAATCGGTTTCTTCGGACGGGGTTAAGTGGAGGGGTTTTGCATTTTTCAGCAGGTTCGCGTAATATCGAGCTTCTTCTTCCATACATTTATAAAATACGTCGACCGCGTCTTCCCCAAGTGGTACTTGCGACGTATAATCTCCCCGTCGTGTCCCACCACGACGTAGCCGAAACTGCAAGGAAGGTGTTGATGGATTTCGGTGGTTGTATTTGTTGAAGCATTGGATTGAGCAGTTTGAACGCAGCGAAGGAGGCGTATATGATATGACGGAAGGGATTTTGACGGCTAAAGTACTTGAATGCGAGAGAGTTGTCTCCTAGCTCCTTGAATCTTAGAGCGAGCTTGAACAGGGTAATTTTGACGCATTCTTTCCAATGGGCCAGGAGCATCCATTCTCCTCCGAAACCGGAGAAACAGTTCCTGCAATAAAATTTGGCGTGGGAGTCCAAACCTCGATAGCGTAGAAAAGCAGCAACATCGGTAATGGCGCAGTAATGGGTATTTAAGGTTTCCGAATCATCGTCGTCGTCGTCGTACTGATAGAGAAGGTCGATAGGAGTCCGTCCAAGTTTTTAGAGACGCGAAGTGGGTGTAACTCCTCTTTGTGGCTATAACCGATGAAATTGATTGAAAGATCGTTCGCCTTTTCAAACTTGTCGATTTTGGCGATGTTAGTAGGGTAGGACAGCATGGAAGTATCGAGCATATCCTCAAACTCACGGTAATCTTCTGGGTCAACGGTGTCCAACTGCAAACCCGTGGGCAGTACAAAATACAGAAAACATTTATGATTATCTAAATTTTGAACGTTTACTATCGCTTTATTCTTGCCAGCGAGCGCTTTTGGACGAGGGAAGTACGACGATGCTCGCAGCGGCTTATATCTCGACACTCTGATTAATAGGTTATGGATGCGAGATATAACCCAGCCGCTGCTCCACTTGGAATTTGGAATTTTTTCAAAGGCATAATCCACCAGAGCGGGAACATCGTTGGGATTGTGTATTTCAGAATATATCGACCAGAAAACCCCTTGAATGAATGCCCCATCCCTAGCAAACTCTATACCCAAGCTGATCTGGACTTTGTAGTTTACAAGCTGGTGTAAACAAACTTCTAGCATCGCTTGCAGTGCCACGCGTATAGATAAGAGGAATTGAAGCGGATCGCCAATGAGGCATTCCCCCACTAGGGACATTTCGTATTGCTGGTGGCCCAATCCTTCATATTATCGAGAGATGGGTGATTGACTCTTGAGAAAGTCAGATAGCTTGTCATGGAAGCAAGAGCACTCTTCCGCATCATATGGACGATGGAACCGTAGATGTTCCCACAGCTCAGCTTGCGATGGGAAAATGGTAGCGCAGTAAACGCACATGAAAGTTTTCTTTTAAATTCTGACAATATAAAATATTTATTCTTTTTTAATAATGAGGAAAAAAATTGAGAAAGGGAAGAAAAAATTGAGGAAGGGAAGAGAAGAAAATATTTTTCATGTTTATTAAATTGATAAATTTTACAAGGGAAAAAGGGAAGAACATATTTATTTAAGATTGCTTGTTAAGATTAAGATTGTCCATCCAACTGTTGCACTTGGAGTCATAGCCCTTCCATTTAACGAAGTAAAGCATTTTCCTATCTTTTCCTTTTTTTTTACGTAGTACTTGTTCTACTAAAAACAAATCGGGAACTAGAGTTTCTTAAAGTTCCGGTTCGTAAAAACCTCCGAGCACCGGTTCACCCGACTCATCTTTTAAAAGATAAGTTACCGGTTGAGTATACTAATACTAATACTAATACTAATACTAATTACTAATACCCTTTATCGAAAATTTTCTTAACTTTAGAAATCATGACTTTATTTCCTAATGTGAATTTGGGATCGTTCAACGACCGTTTAGTACTTAGTTACTTCCCTCGGTTTAAGTTTTATGGCTGAATGAACCGTGTTATTGTAATTGGAAACTAATATCGTCGATAATGTGCGTCCACTCATAAGTACCCTGACTAGTGATCATTTCCACATTCGAGTTTTAAGCATTCTGTTAAAACGTACTACCACACTCACTTTCAACTCAGAGTATGTAGAGTACATGTTGATGTTATGACGTTTAAGTAGGGCTTTGAAGTCTTTATTGCAAGAACTCACTACCTAAATCGACTTGTAAATTTTTAGGGGGTGTTGCTCCCGTGAGTATCTTCTTGAAAGCTTCGGTAACGTCTACGCCGGATTTAGATTAAAGGGGAATGGCCCAAGCGAACTTGGATTTGACGTTAATGCAGGTTAGTAAATAGTTAAACCCTCTATTTTGGTTAGCGTAAGGTCTGTCTCGGAAAATTTGTTCGAGTTGGTTTGTGAAGTTCTTTTATGAGCTGATCCATTTTTTATTTTCCATTCCGAACTTTAGTTTTGTTTTCTTGATTTTCTTAACGATGGAAGCAGCTAGCTTTTCCCTCCACTTCAAAGAAGGATAGTCTCTCACTCTTTGAGCTTTAGCAATTAAAACTTCATCGACGGCGTGCCGATCTTTCTAGTCTGAGCTCTCGGAGTTAGTGATGTCGTGTTCTTTGCACGCTTCGTCTAGTTTATTAATTCCCGAGTTTCCTCGAGTCAATCTTTTTTCAAGTTTAGTTCCCGTACCACAGTATTGGTAGCCCGGCAAATGCATTTCGAGAAGTAACTTATTTATGAGTTTGTTTACGATTCCTTTCCCAGACTTGATAAAGGAATCTCTTTCCGTCCCGCACACCTCGCAAAATACAACCAGCATCCGCCTGTTATTTTTTGCGGTTATAATAACGGATGGCTTGGGCCCATTAGAAGTTCGACGTTTACATGTGACATAGTACCTCATCTTGATATTTTTTTATTCCGTGGTTCTTTGTTTTATATACGATTTATTTAACCTAAACCTAAATTTTGATAAGCCACCCTTTTTTCTCGAGTAGTTTTGATTTGCCTTTGCTGCATTTCTGAAAAAAAATTTCGACCATCTCATTTCTATGCCCATCTTGGCCAGCCAAAGCAGATTTATACAAAAGCCTGAGTCTCTTTACCAAGTCATTAGGATCGTCGTAATATATGTAATCGACCCTGCTACCCACTTTTTTAACCATGCTCGTCCCTTGTTTTTTGAGGTCGTCCCAAATAGGACCTATAATAAACTTGTATTTAGCGCTCCAACTAGATTTAGGTTCACGAGTATTTGGGTTGTTGTTGTTATAAATAGCAATATTATTTTTTAACATGGCTGCATAAGCTGTTTAACTTCCAGTGCAAGGGAAGATTCTTTCAAATCTTTGAAAACTAGCAAGTTCTAAAGGCTGCGTCTTCCTATGTATTGTTGGTTCTCAGCCACTACATCAATCTCAAAGATTTTAACCGTTTTATTACCAAAGGTCAGCTCACCTTTTTTCTTATCATACTGCAAACCGAATACTGGGTCAGTGTCTTTGGGATTTTTGAAAAATTTTATCAAGAAATATTTAGCAGTTTCTCCAATATTTTGACCAGGTAACAAACTATCGAGGGACCTTAGAGTGGTGATGTTAGGAAGCTCAGGAGGGGTAGAAATGCATCTACCTTGCACCGCGGAATATGAAAGGGTGTGTTTAGGACCGGTGCTCATAGTTGCGTATTCAGTTTTGGATTTGGGAGGAATTCGCATTATAGGAGATACAGCCGGACTTGAATATTCTGAGAGGCTGTAATCGAGAGAGGCCGGCAATGTTTTCTGACTAGGAGCAGGGGACGTTGATAAAGTCAGTGATTCGTAGTCATCTTCGTCAATAACTTCTTCTTTGTAAATTTTAATCGGCGTAGTTTGCATGGTTAGAGTGCTTTTAATCAGTTTAGTTTGCGTGGCTAGAGTGTTTTTATTCGGTGTAGTTTGCGTGGTTGCACCCAAGACAGGTCTCGGTTTCAAGGTGCTTACTACCGGTTTAAAAAATTCTTGTAGCGATACTTCTTGTTCTCTTTAACTCAAACGTTGATTTAAAACTTTTTAGATTAACGTCTTTTGAGTTTTGCGATTTCTCGTTTTGTTTCCATTCGTTTGTTTTATAGACAAAAACGAACGTTTATAGCTACCTTCGTTTAACATTTTTTTAATTGCTAAAAACCCGTAAGGCTTTTTCCAACTATTTTGACACATCGTTTTAAAGTCCAAAAATTCCATGTCGGGGCCTATGTGGTTTTCGTAAACGTGTTTCAAATTTAACTCATCCATGGAGAAAAGGATTAATAAATTTGCATTGTCTCTGACCACTTGTTTTGGAATTCTCGTGTAGGACTGACTGCAATAAAAAACATTGGAGTTTGAATGACGCCCTTGAGCAAAGTAACATTCGATGTTTTTTGTTTGTCCAAAATGCAATCGTCAAAAAGAATCAGGTCTCGAAATGCTGGGTCCAGTTCTTCGAGTGAAAATAATTCTATGTGAGAATCGTGAAAAAATGCAACATTCCATCCAATTTTTTCCTCAATTTCACCAAATATAGATTGCAAAGCTTTGTACTTTGATTGACGTAAAGTTTTACTGTAAATAAATAACCAGTCGTGATAGAGCCATCGTTCGTTATAGATGAAATTAAACAGTAAGTTAGTTTTTCTGCAATTTGTGGGGCTTATAATTAAGCATCTGATATTCGAAGGCAGAAATGGATGATTTTTAGGTTCTTTCTTAAGTGCAAAAATTTCGTGGTTTTTAATTTCCATTGCTTTTCTTATTTACACATTTTTTTATGTTTACGGAGAAACCAAACCCATAAAGTCTTCGTTGGAAAATTAATCAATGACAACATCTGAATGAGCTATTCCGTAGTCTACGTTGCACCATAATTTCACGTTGCTGGGAGAATCATTGGTGACGTACACTGCGGTAATTTTTCCAGTGACTTCCATCAAGTTTAAAGCATTGTAAGATGGCAAGTTGAACCACGGTTTGTCGATAACATTTTTGTTAGGTTTCCTTTAGTTTTGTGAATGTTCTCCTACACCCAAGTTCTAAGACAGAGAGGTTTGTCACCGTTACCTTCGTTCACCTTTTCGCAAGTACGGTAACAGGGGTAAGCTGCGTGCATAGCACTGGAATAATTGAACGTAGTCAAAGACATAGGTTTTTGTTCATCATACTCGATCTCAAGTTTTTTACAGATGTGCCGTTTTATATTTTTCAACAGTTTTTGAAAAGGTGTCCGGGTCGCTGGGTGAAATCCAACCTTTATATTTCGATTTTTCGTCCAAAATGGGTGTCCCTGGACCCTTCAAATTTTGGAACTGAATGGAAGGAGACAAGGAAAACTTTACACCGTTGTTAATCTTTGTGCCTTTGTCGTTCTTAACTTTCAGCAAGTTTTTTTTACAAGAGATTGGAAAGATTCGTTCGCCAGGATGGTTGAGACATTTTGAGGTTAATTATTTATTTTGACGTTTATCCTTTTATTATATACGAGAAATTTAAAAAAATAACCCTCAACGGTACATTTAAAAAAATTTCTCGTATTTAAAAAAAAGGATGTCAGTTAATACGTTTGGACATCGTTGAAAAGGATGAGAGGAGAAGGGGGTGAAGTTGTAGGGGGCAGTCCGAGGGGGCAGCCTGAACTAGGGTACGTGCTAACCCCCGAAAACAACTACGATATGGAAAGTAAATGTTTAACCAAAGTTGGAGCCGGCACCGAACCTGAAGATGCGGTAAATTATTCTCAGATCGCTACTCTGGCAACTGACATTCAGAAACTTAAAATCGAATTGCCTCCTGCCATTATTCTTCTCACCGACGAGTTAGCTTCTGCCATTTCTAGTATGGAAAAAAAATACATTGTACGTAGGTGAGGCTGACGGGAATTTCTATGCAAGGAAGAAGCAAATTAAGGACATAGCTTTGCCCCGGCACGCTGGTGACGCAGCATCAAAAGTGTACGTTGATAGGAATTGTTTACTGCTGGACGACCAAAAAGTATACTTCAACGCAACGCACAAGCCGATTAGAAATTTAAGCAATCTTACTTTGCCAAATGATGCTGTTACTAAGGTATTTATCGACGACAATAATTGCTTGTTACAAAACGAACAGAAAGTATACTTTAATGCTGCGAACAAACAGATTAGAAACTTAAGGCAACCAACTTTGCCGAATGACGCGGCTTCGAAGAAATTTGTGCATGAAAACAGTTTCATGCTGATCAGTTTCTGCATGGAAAGCCATTTGGAAAAAAAACAGTCGATTGGTTTGTTAATTCCGGCCCTATCTCGAGCTTCGTGTGTACAAGTTCAGGTTTAATTCACAAAGCAATTTTATACTGCAGCGATCCGAGCGTTGCAATCGTTGCTAAATGTAAAATAGGAATGAAAGGCCTTTACATTGCTAAACTAAAGGACGAGCATTTGACAGCAACCGTTTTCGAAAATCCTTACGTAATAAAAAAAATTTGCCGATCGCGGTAGAGGCATTTAAAGAGTTTCACGTAGAAGACGTTTATTTCCAGTTAGATTTGCACGTAACTTTTCATTAGATGACTCGTTTCATCCTATCCAAAACAGCTTCGTAATTACGAGCCTTAGAGAAAGCACGTAGGAAAATAGTCAAAAGTGGCCGCACCAAATCTGGTCGAAATTTTTCCCCCGTTCGTAATTGTATTTAATTCCCAGTCCCAAGTAGTTTACCACGGACTGGGAAGGACCAATGTTGCCAAAACTATCGAAATTTCAAGGTTCTCCCGAAACAGTTGAATAGGCTACCCAGTGACTTCTGTCTCCAACGTGGAAATCTTCCAAGTTTGCTATTCCGTTTTCACCAGTAGGCCAACGGTTTAAGGGAAGCGTGTCTTTACTGAAAGTACCTCTAAATTTTGGAATTTTGGAAAAGGTTTATTAAAGTCGATTAAACCTTGGGTGGTCTTAATTAAAGACCTCTGCCATGGGGCAATTTTTTTTGCTCCTTTTTTTGGTTATTTTTTTCTTCGAGCCTGAACCTTCCACTTGCTTGTGATGTCGCACTAGTTCAGCTAGAATTTTTGCCTTGTTTTGTATCTTTTTTACGGCAGATACCACCCCCGCTGTCCTTCCCGCCAACCCTCCAATCCTGGCTAAAATCGGTCCGAACAGTGCCAGCGGCAAAAATCCGCCTTTCTTTTTTGGTGATCTTGCTTTGAGCGCCATATCTTTTTTATTATTATCGTTTTTATTTAATAAACAGTTTCGACTTTGCCTCTGTCCAACTTTAGATTCATTTTCCTATCCCCAATGAGCAGAACGTGACAAAAGTAGCATTAGCTGGAACTGATGCTCTAAACTTCAGTTTGACTTGTACATCCACGATTCCAGATTGAAGCCTCTCAGTCTGTTTGGAGCAATCCAACACCACGATAGGATAGGCTTTCTTGAACTGAAGCAAGTCGAAACTCAAGTCGTTGGTGTCGTAGTAAAGCTCTCTAGATTGCTGCACCATTCTGTAGAGACCAATGTACTCTCCAGTAGCATAATTTGAGTTCAAATAGAGAAACGGACATCTTTCTGAATTTAGAGTCACGTGAGCGTCTTGCAGACTGCAGTGGTTAAACACGCCATGGTTTTTGACTAAAGAGTCCTGCCTGAAAGTTTGAAAAGCGAGAACTGTCCACCTAGGTTTTTCAACAGCAGAAATAGTCAGCACGCACCAAGCGAAGCTGGTATTTTAAGGGAGCACGCAGCTATCGTAATGCCAGTGCCTAATCCTAAATCCACGGTTGCTCCATGGTCAATGAGACTAGCAGCTTCAGCTGTTTGAAATGCCTTACACCAGTGGTCGCCAGTAGAGCAGACTCTTTGGTCGGAGTAACGTGCAAGAAACTACAGCAGTAGCATACATCAAGAAAGGGGGATACACTCCTGCTCCCTTCATATAGAGGTCATGGCAATCTTCAAGATCTGCTAGGGATTCAATGTCACACTCTACCAGAGTTACATCCTAGGAAAATTGAACCTGTTGGTGGGTCACCTGTCCAGACAACATCAGGCTCCACCGCTTGAATGGAGTACCCACCAAAATGTGTGCAAAGCAATCGTCCAGATTTGGAATAACCGACAGTGGACCTCTTTACAACTTCAAACACTCAATTGTTGAATTACGTTTCACTGTTTCGAGACTCCAGGCCTTGTATTGGGCTATGGACACAATAAGCATTCTGTGGAGGGAATATCATCCTATCTGTTCCTCCCGTTTTCTCTGATGTAGGAAGTTCTGATTAAGATACGCCAGTGACCAGGCTACCATATACTATAGTGGCCTGGTTAATGAAACTACTCGAACTTTTGAAGGAAGATCCAATCTAACTACCTCCATAACGAAGCAAGCATCTCAACACTTCAGGAACGCATACCATCGTAACCTGGAACTGCTTCATCTTCAAACCTGGAGAATGAGAAAGAACAACTGGAGGCAGTAAGATTCTCCTCTCCATGGGTTCAATGCTATAGAGAATTGACAATTAAAGTGTACTAGCGGAGTCACTCAGTTCGCTCGCTACGCTCGAGGAGATATTTTTGCTGCAACACTTATGATACAGACAGACCTTCCACATAAAAAAAACGATCAAGCAAATTATAAGAGTGTCGAATGTGATATCGGTTATCTCGAGAGAAGGTCAATATTTGTTTACCTCCAAAGAGGCAAGCAAAAAGATCAATCAATTTATCAGAAAAGCGCTGTTCTGATGACAAACGCTGATTTTCGCTCACTAAACCAGTGCAAACATTTCCTCAGAAACATGACTGAATCAATGTAACCACCAAGAACCACACATCACTTGTAATTTGTGTTAGTATACACTTTTTATGGGTTTTCTTGTTTTACTTATTTTAAGAATATTGTTCTTTACATCCTGCTAAGTACAGACTTTTCCATGGGCGTCTTATCACTTCTCTTTCTGATGACCCCTCACTTGGAGAAACATTTGCAGAACGTTAAATGTAATCTCCTACGAAATGTGAAAGATGAAAGATTGCGAGAGCAAAGCGAGACACACATTGAAAAGTTTTAGTTTTTGTGGAAATCGCTCGCTTTGCTCGCTCAATCCATGCACTGCCGTGCTTCAGAATCAAAAAAATGACGCCCTTTCAGAATGACGCCCTGTTTTTTCCATGAATCAAGTCAGTTGATACACATTCAGGTCCATGCATCCATCCATCCATCCTTCCTTCCTTCCACCCTTCTTTCAATCCATTCTTCTTGCCATCCTTCCATCCTTCCTTCCTACCTTCCACCCATCCCTCCTTCCATCCATCCATCCTTCCTTCCTTCCTTTTTTCATCCTTCCCTTCATCCTTCCATCCATCATTTCTTCTTTCATTCCATCCATTCTTCTATCGTTCCTTCCACCCTACATTCCATCCGTACATCCTTCCTTCCATCAATCCTTAATTTGTTCCTTCCATTTATCATTTTTTTTATTCCTTCCTTCTTCCTTCCTTTCTTCCATCCTTCCTTCTATCCATCCATTCATCCTTCTATTCTCACATCCTTTCTTCCTCTTTTCGATCCTTCCATCCATTCTTAATTCGTTCCTTCCTTTCATCCATCCTTCCTTCCTTTTTTTTATCCTTCCTTCCATCTTTCCATTCAATATTTCTTCCTTCCTTCCTTCCAGTCTTCAGAAACACGAATGTTTGACACGGTTGTAAAACAAAATCTATTGTTTTGATTTTTCCATGCATCAATTCATCAATTCATTGGTTAATACAAAACCAATTTTAAGATATATAAATGTGATGTGTTGCAAAATATGTCGTCCGTGCATCCTTTTCCTGATCATCTCTCTTCGCTCAAGGAAATTTTCATGAACAAACTATGACGTCATGAACAAACATGACGACGGTTTAAAAAAAAAACGAACTTTGACGTAATTTTTTCAGGGTTTTTCGCATATTTGTGGGTGATAATGTCAAATTACATCGATGAAAATAGCCCTATACTGTTTGCAATTTAATTGTCTTTCGTTTGGTCCTACTCCCATCTTTGTAGGTGCTTTGGTTCCAGAGGAGTAGAGGTACAAACACACAAATATACAAACAAACACACAAACATACATGCACATCATACGTCCCTAATGATGTAGATTGTAATGTAGAGTTTAAGTTTCTGCTCATCCGAGGCAGTGACATGTGGAACGATCCAGCTGATGCTATTTAGAACGATTTTGCCATTGGCTGCGGCAGCTGCTTTGAAGATGGCGTTCGTGTCGCTCGCTCTCATGAGTGTGAGCATGTGTTTAATTCCGTAGATTAGCTTATCGTAATTTTCGAAAAATCCCATGACGTGTTTCAACGGGATGGCGAAGCTAAAGCATCCCTTGGGCGTTGTTTCAATGATGATGGACGCGTGCCGCTGTTTGAATCCTAAGTTGTCTGTTAGTTCAGCAGCGACTGAAGCCGCACTGTCCAGCTCCCAGCACTGACCGAGCAGAGCCGGTTGCGCCGCCGAGCTGTAGGTGAGCAGTCCCTTCATCAGAATACCGACACCCAGATAATTTAACTCGTCGACTTGTTTATTACCGAGATGGTGTTCGATATTAGAAAACAGGAACATGGGCTACGTCAGCGTCGGCATAAGCCGAGTCATCGTTCTTCAGTAACCTCCCTTTAATCAGGAGGTAACTAATGGCAACGTGTAGAAATAAATCTTGGTTTTCTGCGTGTATGCGGATTTCTGAATTTACGTTGTTGAGGTTGGTGCCAACAATAGGATTGTATTCGTGGTAGGTGTAAGACTCGACCAATGAATCGTACACCAAAGATTCGTTGATTTTTTAGTAATCTTCTACTACGCTCATTTTCTGGGTGTTGTAATGAATTTGATGAAAGGTTTGTTTCTGGCCGTCAAACCGTTTTTTTTATTATTAGACCTAAAATTAAGAAAGAGTCCTTTCCCTTTTTTCCAAACACGAGCATTTTTATCCTTTTTTATTTAATTCGTAGATCTCAAATGAAGTCGCACCATCAGTGTACCTCCGTTTAAATTCATTGGCTCGTTGGACTGCGAAGTAAGCCATACTCTTATACGTCTGATTAACTTTGTAGTAAATGGGAGGTAAATTAAATTATGTAGCGACTCTATGATTTTGAAACCAGGCGGGGAATTGGGATAAAAGGAATATAAAGTGGGCTGAGTGTCGTTGTCTAGGTAAGAATTGCCTATGATGTCGACGTGCACGAAAATTGTATTGACTCTCATAATGTCGACTGTATTTTTACTTTCTTGACTTCTCATGTAGTTGCCCAATTCACACCCCAAAACTTTAGCCAAACTCTTGTTGTCCGAAAAGGATAAGCCTAAGTTTGGATCGGTAATTATCAAATCTGTTCTCAAAGTGTTTAGATTTGGAAGAATCGTAATGGCATCCTTGCTGTGCCCATTTGCTTCTATCGCCAACTTGAGAAATTTATTCAAATCTTCGATTTCGTAAGCCCCCGGGGTGACTAACACTTTCTGCCGGGAAGACCCAGCATCGCTCGTGTATTGAATTCCTTTTTTTTTTGAGGTGATGTTGTGCATGCTGTGTACGTGTCTAAATTAAGCAGAGCCAATTCGTAATTTTTTTCAGAGTGTAATGAATAAGAGTGTTTAGATTAATTCTCAAATCAGAGTCTTTTCCAGAGAGAATAACTGAACAAGAATTGATGATGTTGTCTTTTTTAAATGCGCTATACTCTGAAAGGAGAAATAAAATGTGAAAGCTCAAAGAGCACTCGCACAACCCCTTCAGTTTTGAAAAACCCCCAACTGTTGCTCATTCGTAATTTGTACACTTCGAAGATTTTTAGTTATTACAATGCTAATGCTAACGACGCACTCGCACTACCCCTCCAGTTTTGGGAAACCCCCTCCCAATTTGGGTAACCCCCATAATGTTGATAATTAGTAATTTTTACGCTCCGAAAGTTTTTGAGAGTTCTTACAATGTGAAAGCCCATGAAGCCCTCGCACTCCTGAGACCCCTTTAATTTTATCAATTCTTCACTTTGACCTCGAGCTTTGACCATGACTTTGCTCTTGAGCTTGGACCGCCGCCATCTTGGAAAATGGCCGCACTTCCGGTTTTTATGGGCACCGACAAAGTGAATGCTGTCACGTCTGGTTCACACGGGTGTTGCCATCTTGGTTGACGTCACTTCCGGTTTTCATGGGTGCCGCCGAAGTGGATTACGTCACTTCTGGTGTGCAGAAAACCTCCCACTCAAGGAAATCTCCCACTCAAGCAAACCTCCCAATCAAGCAAACCTTCCAATCAAGTAAACCTCCCACTCAAGTAAACCTCCCACTTAAGTAAACCTCCCAATCAAGTAAACCTCCCACTCAAGTAAACTTCCCAATCAAGTAAACCTCCCACTCAAGTAAACCTCCCAATCAAGTAAACCTCCCACTCAAGTAAACTTCCCAATCAAGTAAACCTCCCACTCAAGTAAACCTCCCATTCAAGTAAACTTCCTACTCCAGAAATCGCTCCTGAAACGAGGGTAGGTTTACTAGAGGATTTGCTGCTCTGCATAATTCATGCGACTTTTCTGCGTGGGGGGGGGGGGGGGGAGGAGTTGGTGGGTGTCCTCATATCGCAGATCCCCATTACTGTCAATGGCAGCGATGAGGATTGACAGACGATGGTGATTCTCCAAGTCGATGACCTCCATCTCAGTCTTCACGTCGTTGGCAAACTTAGAAATTAGGTCCGAGGCTGGCTGGGCAGAAAATAGAAGGTCCCCAACAAAAAGGACAAAAAGGATACATCCAAGCACAGACCCCTGAGGGACCCCACTAGTGGTATGTATAGAGCTGCTGACAGAGTTTGGTCGACCAGAACACGTTGGCTGTAATTGCACAAAAAAGCCCTCAGCCAATGCACTAAAGTTAGCTGCCCAAGTTCCCCAAGTTAGCTGCCAAGGTGCAAAGATCCAGGGCCAGCAGAAGCTGCACTGACGTGGAGTTGTTTCGAAGGAACCCAAACTGATTGCAGTCTAAAAGATTGAGTATGATGTAGTGGTCCAGCATAGAGTTCCTGATTAAGGGCTCCGTGGTTTTGCAGATAATAGATGTCAGAGCAATTGGTCAATAGTTTAAAGTGAGAGATGCATTACCCTTTTTGAACACTGGGACAACGATTGCTTCACTCCACATAGAAAGAACAGACCCACTCAAAAAAGATGAAGAAAATGCAAATAAAAGAGGATATTATGCAATCTCCCTGGTAACCTGTTTGTAACAAAAAATGCAAAGAAACCTTCAGGGCCAACAGCATGGCTCGGACGTGTTCAAAGAAGTATCTCCTCGATTTTGCATGGAAGAAAAAGCTGAACAATACAAGGGACGGGATCTGTTGGAGATGGACCCAAGTAAGGTAGTAAGATGAAGTTATTAATAACCCTATTCGCCACGAACTGAGAGTTAAAAGCCGCGCCCGTTCAAAATTATAAAATAAAAAGGAATTATTTACAAGGAAAGGAGGGTTGGATCTAGCAGAACCAGTTTGTGTTCTGTAGTGTCGAAAAAGAGATGAAAGGTTTCCCTCAGCAATCGTGGAGGGAGCACACTTACAATGCCAAGCAGTAATCGCCTCAAGGCATTTACGTTTATGGTTGTTGAAGGAGCAGAGAGACTAGCAAACCAGAGCTTTTATAAAGTCTCCAAAATTTAGGTTTAATACGACCAAGTATCCAGATAAACCTGGGTAGAAAGATACACTTTAGCATTCCAGGACGGGAAGGCAGGTGGCAAGCGTCAGCAGTGTTTTGAAGGATATCGAAGAAACAATCCCGGATGGAATGGGTGATTCCCCCAACAACGTGAAAAGCATTTGGACCATGCAACCTGCTGGTGGAGGGAACAGAGGAGGAAACGGATAAGGGTGAAGTCAATCCTACCCTGTGGTTTGTGCGTTAGAAAAGGTCGAAAGATTTTGGCATTCACCAGGAAAGAGACCATGGAGTGGACACTGGTACTAAGATGGTCAATTACCGTAGTATCGTAAACAAGGCGGTCATCCTGTGTAAAAACCAAATCTAAAATATTGGACCCACTAGTAGGATTATTTACTGAGTGAGCCCTAGGGGACACAAAAGATCAATCAGTCACGGTACTATCAAACTCGGGCCCCACGTGTTGTCCAATCAACAGAGGAGAGAATAAAAATACCAACCAAGATATTAGAATATGTTGAGTGAAATGACTCAGTAATAAAATCACACATATCCAAAATAGCGACATCGGAATAACTACACGGTAAATAGCTATGAATAAAATGTAAGTTGAGGGACGGTTTGGATGCAGACAAGGCCTCCGAAACCCGACTTGAGCAGGCCACCACTAAGCCAATGCAGGAACGATAGGCAATCACAATCCCCCAGCATGGGAACCCCTGTCTCGCCGCAGAACACAAAAAGAAAAGTTACCAACCATCATTTGACAAGTAAAAGATTGATTTGCGCCATGTCTCAACGATGAACAGAACATCACATTGTAAATCAGCCAAAAGCGCGAGGAATGGAAATAAGTTCATGTTGATACTACAAGCATTAGTCTAGACACACGCTAGTGTGTCGCGCCAAGTTAGGCAACAAACATCCCAACAAACATCACATCACATCAATTGTCGAGGTTGTAAACCATTGTAGCGCGACGCCATTGCGTCAGTGACTTATATCTTGAAGCATAGTTGGGCACATTTCAGGTACTTGGGGAAAAATAATAATGCGGTACAAAAGCTTAAATTGTGTTGAAATCGAGAGCAATGACCCACCTGACAAAAATTAACTCGTGTTTGAATGCCAGCTATGCTACTTTCAATGCAAAATCTGCCCCCCCAATAACGTTGAAAATGTGTTACTAGCTGGCTACTAGCTAGTCCGCTCATCCCCATGTTAAATCCCATAGGATGATTATTCATCGATTCCGAGATAACGGGAAGGCTTCCAGCTATGAAATTGGACGAATGGGTGCACTACAATACAAACTGCGTACCTTTTATGGATTGAAGCCTGGGGGCGTAACAGGGATGGCGTGGGAGGGCGCGTAAGTACGAAAATATTGTTATAACCATTGCTAGTATTGTCGGCATCGTCTCTCATTGGACGGCCAAAGTTCCGACAATGGGAACGTGTATACTGACGTACGTGCCTAGGCACGCACTAGTATATCACAATAAATCTAAACAACGTTGTAAAGAAATTGTATTCACGTCCAATTCACGGAAAATAAACCAAGTGTAAAAACAAAGCAAAATAAACAAAGCCAAAAACTGGTAAGGAGGCCACCAAGTTGAGAGTGGTCCCGCCCTTCAAAGGATTGATATCAACACACCAAAACTAACTAAATACAACAAATTACAACAAAATTAAAACCAAACCAAAAGCCAATAAAGAGGTGACTAAGTTAAGAATGGTTCGGCCTATAGGCAAAAGGTAATAGCAAATTATTGAAAACCAATTTCTTGTTGACGTGGCACTCCATTACACATCTGCGCGGTAGTGGAGTTGAGTCAATACACAATTTAATGAAAGGAGTGATATCATATCAAAAACCAAAACTGGTAAAAGGGGCTACCAAATTCCGAATGATTCAGCCCTTGAAAGGAGTGATATCAACACACCGAAACATTCGCCAACTTAATCGTACCGAATAATACTTTGGACGTTAAATGAAAACTTGAACATTGCTACCGAAAGTAGCAATGTTTTAGTTTTCATTTAACCTTCGAATTATTAAGCGGTGCGAATAACTTGGTGAATGTTTTGGTGTGTTGATATCACTCCTTTCAAGGGCCGAACCATTCGGAACTTGGCGGCCCCTTTTACCAGTTTTGGTTTTTGATATGATTACAATACACTTAAGATCGGATTGAACTAGTCGCATTTGTCTTTTTTTTGTAGAGGTGATAGAGGGCAGTTAATTGTTCTACTCGAGAGTACGTTTCTATATTCTTTTACTTGAAGGTGTTGGTATCTGGGGCTAATGACCTTCAACTCATCGGCTCATTCAGCTAATATGAATCAGCCATCTTGGATCCTACTCAGCTGGTCACAACAATAGATGTTTGTGCTTCAAGTCCACGTTACGGATGAAGACAATAGTTTAAGTAGTTATAGTATTGTTGGCTTTGTGACGAGTGTTTTGTAAACAAGATGGTATTACGGTAACTAAAGCAGCCGAACAGGGCTTCCACTTCTTGTCAATCCTCCCAACCTTCAGGTCGTATATTTAACTCGAAATTGTTCCATTCTCCCATGTACCAGTGTTAATATGGTATTGTGAATACACTGCTTCAAATGAAAACCGACTATGTTATTGCTACTTAGTTTCACGTATCACGCTAACGCTCACGTATTCATAACTTTCCACTGCGCCTACTCATCATGTGGTAGACAGAGCGTTATGGTATGGAACTATGGAGTCACACGCAGTATTTTATTGGTGAAGTTGTCAAGGAAAGTTGAAAGCGTGTAAAAAGAAATTGTGTCGACAAAACAGCGGTGAAATTTTGGAACCAAGGCCAAAAAGGAGGTGCAAATCGTCGCCGAGAGAATGGACAACAAGAAGACGCAAGAATCAAGAATACAGATAAGTATCAACTCGCTAGAGAAGATACTAAGGGTTTATAAAAGGGAATAACTCTTTAGCTGCCTGAATGCGGGAGTATACGTGCTTGGCTGCCACATTAAAGAGCAGATAATAGAACAAAGTGAATTTTAGAACTTAAAAATGGCGACTAACGGTTCCATTTCAAGTCTGACTCCCATTCCACTTTTAAAAGGGACTAACTATATCCAGTGGGCAGATAAAATGAAAGCTTATCTAATGCACCAAGGGCTGTGGGCTTTTGTAACGGAAGAGAGCAAGGAAAAGGACTTGAATAAAATTTTAGTGGGGACCCAAAAAGCAATGGGAACTAAGCTATTATTTTTGGCAGTAGGATGTGTTACCATACCAAATATGGTAAAAAAAACCAAACAATTATGGAACTATTTAAAAACAACGTTTCAACCAAATAAAGTTCTACGTTGCCTTGCCTTGCATAGAAAATTTACTCTTTGACAAAAACGCCAGACGAAACGATGGGTGCTTATGTGAATAGGTTAGAAGAATGTGCAAATGAAATGGTGGATTGTGGCATAATCTGACTGATGTTAACATTGCCTGGTGTATCATAAGTGGCTTACCTAGAAGTTGCGATAATTTGCTTATGGGG
This sequence comes from Lithobius niger, assembly GCA_023313725.1. Lineage (NCBI taxonomy): Eukaryota > Metazoa > Arthropoda > Chilopoda > Lithobiomorpha > Lithobiidae > Lithobius > Lithobius niger. The sequence goes on from JAHWFP010248579.1 coordinate 89,847, forward strand.
TTCACAGCAATGGGTGTAAACACTATAACTTGTGCAAAAGTAAAAGAACTATTGTATTTTGAAGATTCTAGGAGTGAATCGTCAAGTAACTTAACTAAACCTTTAAACTCAACAGCTTTGGCGGTTAATGCAAATAACAATTTTACGCAGAATGCAAATCACACAACAAACCAAAAGAAATTAGTTTGGTTTACCTGTGGAGGAAAAAATCACAAAATGGTCGAATGTCCCTCACCCCCTGACCCTTCTGTTTACAGCAACCGTGGAAGAGGACGCTCTAGCCATCGGACTGGAAGAGGTTTCCGGAGAAGAGGCGCATATTTTCGTGGAATACAGGGTAAAGCTAGCCAGCAACCAAAAGGACTTTTGGCGACAGCAGCAGCTGGAACGTATGCACTAATAACGAGTGTGTGCGGTTGGTCATTTTTCTCGTCATCAAACAAAGATGAAGGTAAAAAACTAGAATATATATTCGTGGTGGATTCGGGTTCATCGAATCATCTGATTTGCAAGGGAAATTGGTTGTTTAACTGTGTAAAAGTGAAAGGTTCACCTGTACTTTCAGCAAGCAAAGAAAGAATTTGTTACCTCATTCAAAAGGGAATATGTTGTACAACACTGGTAAAGGTAACATTGTCTTGAAAGATATACTGTTCGTCCCAGATCTCCAGGTCAATCTGTTTTTGGTCAAGATCGGCAACAGCAAAGGTGATTTTTTATGAAACATGTTGTTTAATATACCATGGACGTAAACTACTAGCTAAGGCGTTAATGACAAATGGCCTGTATGTATTATTAGGTAACCCGATCTTAGCAGACAGTCTTATCATAAATCAAGTGCTGAGACAAAATGAAAATCCTGAGAATTTTCTGTATGGCGAAACTGCTCTAATAAATAAAATAGTGCCTGCAAGTCCCACAATCCAAAATAAACTTGAATTATGGCATGGGAGATTCATGCATGTCCCGATAACTAAGGTACAAGAACTTAGCGAGTCAAGAGCTTTGAGAGACTTCCAAGGAAGAAATATTAACCCACCTTGTCATGATTGCTTGCAAGCTAACCTAACTAGGAAACCGTTCCCAGCCTTGCATTTTGAAAGGGAGAAAACGCAACTTGCATTAGCGCACACGGATGTGCTTGCTATTCCTGGAAAGTCGTTAGAAGGAAATTCTTACGTGCTAACTTTTACAGACGACCACTCTGGTTTTGTGACAGTCTATATACTAAAGAAAAAGTCGGAAGTCCCATCCAAGGTGAAAGAATTTGTGATGATGGCCGAAAGGCAAACCGGTCAAAAAGTAAAAACTATAAAATCTGATTGTGGTACGGAGTACCTAAATGAAAGTCTGTCCTCATTTTTTAAGGAAAAGGGGATTAAACATACAACTACAAATATTTATTGTGCAGAACAAAACGACCGTTCTGAACTACTAAATCGTACTCTTTTAAACCTAGTCAGAGCAACACTAACCAGTGATAATCTCCCAGTGTACCTTTGGCCTGAACTAATCTCAACTGCAGCCTATGTCAGAAACAGGTGCACGAATAAATCAAATAAGGAATTCACTCCTGTACAACTGTGGTTAGGTAGGGAACATAAACCAACCGTAAAACACATGAAAGCTATTGGATGCGTTTGTTTTGTGCACATTCCTGTTCAGAAGAGAAATAAACTTGAACCTAGAGCCCAAAAATGTGTTATGGTAGGTTACGACTTGACGTCACGAAGTTACAGATTATATGATCTTAAAGACAAGAGTGTAATCGTATCAAGAAATGTGACATTTTTAGAATCTGAGTATAATTTTGAAAATCTTTCTCAACAGAACAATAATGATTTTGATGTGCTGTGGAGCAACTTATGGGCTGAACAGGAACCAGACGATCATCTGACTCCTACTACAGGAATGGAAGCAACAGATGTGGGTGTCCAAGAACTGACTCAAGGGGCTGAGACCCCGGCTCCAGTGGCGTTGCCTCTACCAACAGGGAGTCCACAGCAGGAACCGGAACAAGTTTGTGCGCCAGTCCCGACTCCAACAAGCCAGAAAACTGAAAGTGGAAGCACAAATGGAAGTAAGAATGTAACATTGCATAAATATTTTACAAGGTATCAAACACGAAAAAAGAAAGAGACGCCAGTTTCAGGGGGAGAGAGTGATAATTCGTCCCAAACTACCGTTTTGCTTAATAACCAAGCCGAAAATGAAACAGCACTAACAGTTTTCAAGCAAGCTAGTGGTGAGATTTCAACTGGCGATTCTTTTACAAAAACGCTTACTGAACTTTATGGAGAACCAGTTTCCCAGCATACTTTAATTAATACGTGCCTATTCAACTTTAGTAATGACGACTATGAACGGGCCGCTTTAGCAACTATTAATACTGAACCGAAAATACCAAATACTTTTAAAGAAGCTATTATGAACAGTGTAGATTCTGAGAAATGGCTTGTGCAATTCACCTTGAATATGGAAGCCATCTTGCTGAGTGCACTTGGGTTTTAGAAGAGCGTCCACCAGGTGTCCCTATTGTTAGTTGTAAGTGGGTTTTCTGTGTCAAGAGAAACTCATTTGGTGCTATAGACAGGTATAAGGTCCACTTAGTTTCAAAGGGGTTTACCCAACAATACGGCCAATCGTACTTCGAAAGTTATAGCCCGACCGCTGGCCTTGCAACAATACGACTAGCTATTGCTGTTGCGGTCCAGAACAGTTAGACCAATACGACGTCACTGTAGCTTATTTACAAGGCCGCCTCGATTGTTACGTAGGGATGCAACAGCCAGGGGGCTTCATTGTGCCTGGACAAGAGAATTATGTCCATCTACAGATTGAAACAATCAGGGCTTTGTTGGTATAATAGTTTAACAGAAGTGCTAGAGTCTCACGGGATGCATCGTTGCCTGTCAGACGCATGTGTTTTTTTGATTGTTGTTGATGGCGAACGTGGATTCGTAACTTTGTACATGGACGATATAATGGCCGCCGCCCAAACAAAGAAGATGAGACTATTGTTAAGGAAGACGAAGTTCAGATCTAAACATCAAATATCTTAGACCATTGAATTTCTTACTTGGCATACAGTTTGAAAGAGAGCCTCAAGGGGTTTGGTATTTACATCAACTCAACGTACTTACATAGAGAAGATGTTTAAGAAATTTATTATGAAATTTTGTAAGACAGTTAGCACTCCTTGTTTACCAGGACAACATTTAACAAAGACGTTAAATTTAACTGTAGAAGAACAGAAAGAAATGACGATGGTTCCTTTCCGACAATTAGCTGGTTGTCTGTCTTATCTGGCCTTAGCAACACGAAAGCGATATTTGCTACGCAGTAAATGCCGTAGCTGCCCACTCAGCTAATCCAAGTCCAGTGTATTGGGTTGCTGCGAAACGTATTCTGCACTATCTACGTGGAACTATGGACGGGAAGTTAATTTTACGGCCCAACCTAGCAAGTCAGAAGTTTTTGCGGACGCCAGCCATGCACCAAATGCTGACGATCGCAAGTCGATCACTGGCATTATTGTGTATTACTCTGGTACCCCAATCCTATGGAGAGCCACTAAACAAAAGAGTGTCTCTTTATCTACAATGGAATCGGGATACCTTGCTTTGTGCTTAGCTGCAAGAGAAGCTTTTTGGATTCGTGCTCTGCTAAAAAGAACTTGGTGTTTATGGGGAAGCAACTCCACCCACTACAATTAAGACTGACTCACTCAGTGCAATCCAACACGCAAAGTCTCAAATAGAAAGATCTCGCACGAAACGTATTGAAATTGTTTACCATTTTGTGTGACAAAAGATTAATGATGGTGACATAACTCTTGAATTTGTGCCTACAGAGCGAAATTGGGCTGATATTTGTACAAAAGCAGTATCAATCCAAACTCACACTAATCTTTGTTTTGGTCTGTCTATTGCAGTTACTAATCACAAATATTTTCCGTAGATGTCCTCTTCAAGTGGGGGCATGTTGGAATCTAGGGCCAATGACCTCCAACTCATCGGCTCCTTCAACCAATATGAATCAACCATCTTGGATCCTACTCAGTTGGTCACAACAATAGATGTTTGTGCTTCAAATCCACGTTATGGATGAAGACAATAGTTTTAAGTCGTTATAGTATTGTTGGCTTTGTGATGAGTGTTTTGTAAACAAGATGGTATTACGATAACGAAAGAAGCCGAACAGGGCTTCCACTTCTTGTCAATCCTCCCAACCTTCAGGTCGTATATTTAACTCGAAATTGTTCCATTCTCCCATGTACCAATGTGAATATGGTATTGTGAATACACTGCTTCAAATGAAAACCGACTGTGTTGTTGCTACTTAGTTTCACGTATCATGCTAACGCTCACTTTTTCATAACTTTCCACTGCGCCTACTCATCAAAAGGACCTTTGTAAAGTATGCGTACTGTTTCTTACATTCTTATACTTTTTATTGTACTTTCAAATTTATGGAGATTCAGACTCACCTAGTTCATACAACCACAAGTAAATGGCGCTTAATGTCAACACTATCAGTGTGGTTATAAAGTCTGGTCACAGCACACATCTCAGGAAGTATAGGTCGTAGAAAGGTAAGGTTGGTGTGCTGAAATATGTACCATGTGACGAGTCCCACGGCATCAATCGGAATGACCTTGAATCACCTTATCAAGGTATTCATTTTTATTGTTTGAACCCCTAAGAGATACGACATAAAAGTTAATTGCAAAGTTGTGTGAGCTGACAAAATAAACCTCTTACAGAAAGCGGAACTGAAATAGCTTCATAATTACCGGAGCTATGAAGAAAACAAGAACGGCACTGAACTGAAGCAAACTTTGCTTACTGTAATACTGTAGGCGTGATTAGCCTTTAATCACGTAGTAGAGTTGTATGCTTTCACCGTGATTCCATAATTATGAAATGACTTTCAGCAGTTCTCTGCTTATGCTAATTGTGCATGTTAGCTTCACTGCAATGTCTTACTTGTTTTGTTCATAGCTTGTAATTATAAAGCTATTTCAGTTCTGTTTTCTTCACGAGATTTATTTTGTCAGCCCTCACAACTTTGCAATTGACTTTTATGTCGTATCTCTTAGGGTTCCAAAAATAGGGTGATAGGGTGATCAAGGTCATTCTGGTTGATACCATGGGACTTGCCACATGTGCCATATTTCAGCATATCAACCTTACCTTTCTACGGCGAATACTTTCTGAGATGCTTGCTGTGACCAGACTTTTTGACCACCGTGTATAATAGCCTTGCAATACGTCATGTGACTTATGACGAAGTCCTCTCTTCAGAAAAACTAAAACTAATAATTTCTCCGTTTATATTCAATATATTTCGACCAAACTTGGCCAGATAGGAGATATCAACTTTTCCCAACTTTGGGCCAACATTTACGCATTTCCGTGCAAGAGTAAACGTATGGAGCCACACGGAAATTTGAAAACTGTTCACGTCTTGTTGTTATGGTTGTTCTTCTTCTTGTGTGACACGGTTTCAGAAAAAACTACTGCACCTACCTAAAATCTGAAACGTGATCTAAGCCAGAAATTTCCTTGGCCTTCAATTTTGCAGAGACCACTTTTTCGATTGGTCTAACCGTTCCGGAGTTACGGGTCCCTGAACGATCATTTTGATTGTTTTACATTGTTTTAACCATTGTATTTAGGGAACAATGCCACTCAGCAAACTCCAGATCCATTCTTCATGCACGTGTTATGTATTGGCTAAAAAGTGGATTGTTGAATGACGAAGTGGTTAACGCTCATTAAACCCCTTTGGAACCTTTTTTTTTTGAAAGAATCCGTGTTTCAGCTAAACGATATAGATTTAAGCCAAACTAAGCTTGGCAGCTAGAAACGATAGAATGGCATATTTATTTCGCAGATGCAGGCTTTTAAAGCTGAGTTGAATTGTTTCAAAGTGGCCAGCAACAATCGACTGCATGCATAAAGCTTTGTAGCACGACGCCATAGCTGTAAAAAGGTACACGGTTTACAAACAAAAACGTCAAGTGTGCCGTAAAAAGGTGGTTATATGATTGAATTTTCACTTGTTAAAATGAACACAGATAAATATTGATGATTTTTAATTGAAATAATCAAATATACAATTGAGAAAATTCCATCTGTTTAGGTGCTGTGGTGCTTTACCAATCATATATTTAAAACGTAAAGCACAACACCACCTAAACAGATGGAATTTTCTCAATTGTTTATTTGATTATTTCAATTTAAAATCATCAATTTTTATCTGTGTTCATTTTAACAAGTGAAAATTCAATCATATAAACCCCCTTTTTACGGCACACTTGACTTTTTTGTTTGTAATGTCAATAAATATTAAAGCGTTTCTTTTGAGCTACATCATTCTAACCTTTCAATTACTTAGTACAGGTCTTGCTTTATTGCTAAGGAGTAGCTTTATTTAAGTTAGTGTTTTATAGTGTGAAATGCTTTTTGTATGGTCTACGAAAATCGCCCCTCCAAATTTACCTCACGTAGTGCATCATTATCTCATTTAGTACAGTCTGGTTTGCTCTCTTTACTGTCTCTTTACTGCCTTTTCCCTTTTGAACTCCATACTGCTCCATCAGTCTCCCAGGAGAGAATTAAGTTATATAACAAAAAATTGTTGGAGGAATTTGTTAACTGACAACCTAGATATTGGCTTATAGTTATCCATGTTGTCGTTTTTCCTTTTTTGTTGATGATGCCAAATTTCGTTTTCAGTCGCTGGCTGAAATTTCTTCATAAGATTTATTTTAGAGTTATGTTATTGCTGATGTAATGACGTTTTACTTTAGTTCCTGTCAACCTACACCTTTCAGTGGATGCCACCGTGAGCGTACTTCCTGTTCTATGCTGCTTCTTCCTTCTCCTATGTGATGCAGCCTATTTATTCTACGTTAAGTGAACGATTCGAGGTACCATTTTACAACTTTTCACTATTCATGCGGTACTCACAATACTCGCTGGTCTATGTTGCAGGTAAGTGGGATCATCTTTTTTAGCCATAATTCTTGGACATCCATTTCAAAATAAAAAACAAAAATTCAAAACGAAAATTTGATAACTTTGCCAAACCGTTTATGACATTTACTACAACTACCATGTTTTAAAATTATACCGACTGCTAAGTTATTTAATGTTTCTGATTTTACTGTATATTTGTTGACGATGGGTGATACACTAGTGCGCCACTGACAGGTAAGATTTATTTCCTGAAAAAATATTGAGAATCATTATTCGCAAATATGGGTCCAATAAAGTGTTCTGTGGTATCTATTGGCTGCTTGAGTTGCTATCATTTACCTCAGGTGCCTGTTGCATCTATACAGCCTTCATAGTAATATGCAATGTTCACAGGAATAATATGAAACTCAACACAACCACAGGTTTGCACTTCACTGTTGTAAATACTAGAATGAGATTTTAAACAGGAACAAAAAACATAGAAAATGTTTCGGCCCTATTTTTTCTATTTTTGGGTTGGGCGGAGGGGCGGGGCGGGGTGTGTTTACTAAGTGTGTTGAGTTTTCTGTTCCGTATTTCAGCACCAGAAGTGGGAAATGTTTCATTTTAGGTCTTTAGGTCATTTTGAGACATTGGGTCGCATTGGGACAAAAACGGAGTCATTGGCTCATCGGTCAAAATAGACCCAGGGTTGTGACCCAATAAATTACTCAAGGAAGGTCACACAATGACCCATTGATCCATCCAACGGTCCACTGACCAATCCCATCTCTCGTATGTAAGTAGATGAAAGTTTGCTTTATTTTTCTGCAAAGAAATAATGTATGTACGACACGCAGTGCAAAATGAACCTAACAATAATAATAAATTACTTTTGAAATTTGTATTCCAAACTTGTAGTGACGATTCCACTCCACACCACTTTCTAAGCTACCAAGATACTTGACAGGATAGTCGGAAAATCCAATCTGAAAATAAATGAGAATATAACCTTAACGACTATATGTTTTCACAATTTGTGTAGGTAATATGTAATGGGCCTGCAAATAATGAAATAAAACATTTCAATTACATAAAATAGAAATATGCAATACTCAATATCCCTTCCCCTTCCTCCCCCTCTTTCTTCAAATTATTAGCTTCGAATTGTGACATTATACTGAAATTCAGTTGCCTAATCCATTAGTAAATAAATACTGATGCAAACCTATTTACGTTGCCTTTTGGACTTAAATAGCAGACTGCCTGAGCGCGGAATCGAACCCACGACCTTTGAAATCAAAGGCCGGATTCCTAACCTCTCAGCCATACTGACATGGCCTTTAAATGTCAGACTGCCTGAGCGGGGAATCGAACTCACGAGCTTTGAAATCAAAGGCCGGAGTTCTAACCACTAAGCCATACTGACATGGTCTTTAAATGTCAGACTGCCTGAGCGGGGAATCGAACCCACGACCTTTGAAATCAAAGGCCGGATTCTTAACCTCTCAGCCATACTGACATGGCCGTTTAAATTTATTTATAGCATTACGGGCAAAGTTACTTGATTGGGCATTTACCATTACGGTTGTTATGAAGGAATGCAATAGCAAAAGCGGTACTTTTTTAAACATTAGCATGAAATTCCATGATAACGGTCAAACTCAGAAACATATAATATCACTAAAAATGATTGGTGATTACGGGTCGACTCCAGAAATTTTCATCCTGGGCATAATATTTAAAAAATTTAAAAACGTAATATTTCTGCCCTCACATGGGGGTCATCTGGCACAGAATACACTGCAAAATACATTTACAACACTGTTACATTCCTCGTAAAAAACAGGTTCTCCAAGCATGTATTAAAAGTTTTTTTGGTTTCTTACCAGATTAAAACGATGGAGGTTTAGACCAGCCAATACCAGCCGCCATTTTACCGGAAGTGATTAGGGTTGGGAAGACCAGGAAAAGTTAAAATGTGTTTTAAAAATAATATAAAATTAAAAACAAACAAAAAAACAAAAAAAGCACCCCCAAAGTTACACTTGATTATGTGGCATGGCTTGTATAATTTCGTTCTGCCTTTTAAGAGTTGGTAACTTTTGGTGTAAGTTGAGCCGCCGCCCCCTGTTACGGTGGCCGCTATAAAGTAAATTCAAATACATAAAACGGTGGCCGCAATCAAGTATGTATACATACATAAAACGGTGTCCGTAAAACATATCAAAAGTACCAGTTTAAGAGGACGGTAAAATTATTTTTATCTGGTAAAAATCCAACATTTGCTTCCTCTGTTAAACAGATGCCAGCTTGCCAGCAAGTCACATATAATTCGTTGGTTACAGCCACGAAAGCATAATACAATTTTAAAAACGGAACCTGTAAAAGTTTACAATGGGTAGACGATCAGGGTATTGTTTTGAATGCGCCATGCGGTCCTATGTATTTGGTTGTGAAATGCCTAACTTTTAAAAACCTGCCGATAGATATTAATATATTTAAACAAAAACTGTCGTCAGGCACAACGCACTAAAACGAAGTAAAACACACGAAATACCTAATTGGCGGAGCGAGCGAACGAAGCATAGCCTATAACGGACACGAAATTGCAAAAGTTGATTGGTTGGTTGGTTGGTCCATTGGTTGCACTTATTTAGTCTGGGTGGAGCCCAAACGAAAGGTTGGATTGGAATGAAATATGGTACATCGCTTTATACACCCAAAAGTGTTGTTGAGCCAAAATTTGCCGCAAATCAAACAATTATTACGGAAGAAATTACAACATTTTCGAATTTATTTCTAAGACTCACCAATGTAAATTTGGAATCCTGAATAGTTAGGGAATTCCGACGAAGCATACACTATCCTGGTGGTAGTCAAGTAAAATTTAAAAAACACGGCACATTAAATTTTGGTTTCTTCCTTCTAGCTAATAACCTTTTTCCACGTAACTCAATGAAATCATAACAATTGCTCGTCGCACTTTACTACTATAGGATGAAACGAAACCATAAAAAACAAAAGGATTCCATTAAAGACACATATTACGTTCATTTGAAAAAAGAATACTAGGAGGAATTCAGTTCAGCATGGCGATGAAAGTGGCGTCTACACTAGCGATGGGGCGAATATGAAACCTGAAATCGTCGTATCAAGGTGAAGCGGAGTGTATAACAAGTGGCTACAGTGACTGCCTAGTCGCGCCGGTCTTCTGTAAGTTCCTCCACTTCCAATGTTGAGGCGCACACTTTTATCATGCACTACAACAGCTAGCTATCTCTATTATACTAATGTAAAAGCAGTGACTGCCCTCTAAATGAAAAACACAGTAACTGAAATACAACTTTCGGGAAAAGCCAAAAATCGAAAACATTTCCCGTTCTGAAGGGCAAAACCTACAATGTTCTTCTCTCTGTCTCATAGTACGTAAATTAATTTTTTTCATCGTTTTAAAATGTTTAGGGGTTTACTTTGAACTTTTGTTTTGGCAGTTACTGTGAAATTTGTCTTGCACGTTGCAAGTAACAATCACAGTAAGAGCAGACACTGTTCTTTTAAATTTGAAAGAGTAATTTCTTTCTCAGCTGAATTACAACAGTGTCTGATCTTACTGTCTTTGTTTGTTGTCTTCCAGGCTATTCGATCTGCTAAATTCTATAAGATACTGTAAGGCAAATTGTGACTTTTAAATTTAATACGCAAAACCTAAACAAAAATGATCATTTTTCTGTGTCCATGCAATAATTACCCAGCCTTTAACTGGTAACATATTTAAAAAAATAAAATATCAAAATGCAATTAAGAGTGCTTCAGCACTCCAGTAATTATTCTTGAGGTATAGAAGCAAATCAGGAATATTACCTTTCCTCAGTTCTATTTCTTGAGGTATAGAAGCAAATCAGGAACATTACC
>JAHWFP010248579.1:108135-119137 GCA_023313725.1 Lithobius niger
ATACAAGTTACTATCTAAAACTACCGGACATAACAGAAAATAATAGTTGTAGTGTCAAATAGGGTAATGAGTAATAGTAAAACGATGCTTAACTACTTACGAAGCAGCGCTCTTTCAGGTCGTGTTGTAAACTAATCACTGGGAGCAAATCGAAATGAACTGACGTATTTCTTGCAATTGTTGAAGGAAATTCTGTAATGATAAAAGCTTTTGTGGTAGATAAGAACCTCAAATATTTAAGAAAATATATTCAAAAAAATACAAAAGCAACAGTGAAGTTGTCGTTTACATGCCAGTTCAATGCAACATCAAAACCTAGCAGGAGAAATTTTGTGGTGTTCTTGTCCTGTTTTGACTTCAGTTCAGTAAAACTTGACTCTTAATATCAAACGAGTTCACTTTGTTTGCCTAATTATAGCAAGGACTATTTCCACTGTCGTACTGCAGAATTCTGTAGAATCAAATGAAAATTTATTGCATATTTATTTTCATAATTTGGTGAAATTTGAGATGTTAATAATCCCGAATTGGCACTGTAATCGTGCGTATCAACATACAGAAAGATTCACATCTATTCAGGATCGCAATTTTCAATTTTTGGATTCGTACCAATTTCTAGCTTCTTTATTCGCACACTCTTAGGTAGCTTAGGTGTATTGCCACCTTGAAAATAGTTTTTCGATAAACTTATGAGTTATTCAAATACAAGGGGGTTTACATGTACACCTAGGTGTCCAATTTCAGTTATATTCAGCGAAGAATGTTTTCACAAAAGTCAGCTATTTATAGAATTTAAGTGATCAGGATAGTAGTGAGGATGTTACACATTTGCACGCATGAGTAGGAACACGACTGATTGAAAAGCTGTAAGGGTTGCATCATGATTTGCTTTGTACGACTAACACTTTATAGCTTGCGTACTTCCGTAAAGCATGTCTCAACACGGTGTTGATTGCCCGTGCGTCTCGGCAGTCTCCGGTTCAAGTGACTAGTGAGCAATTATATTTATTGTCAGATACAACAATTCTATCTATTGTCATATGCAACAATGCTTTATGCCCTTTTGAGTGATATCCAGCCCAGTTGCAGCAATCGCCCAACAATGAAAACACGTGCTGTTGTTACGAATACTCCCACGTTCAGTTCAAGCTCCCTAAACTCAAAACAACAACTTTCATCCTAAGGCAGAATTACTGCATGCATTCGTCATTATGTATGGCTGGAGGGGAAAGGAAATGAAAATTAAAAAAATAAATATTCAAAACCCTGAAAAAAATGTTGGCTGCTTCCACTCAATATCCAAAAATAATGTGATCCCCCCCCCCCCACCAACAAATGCCTTTTTAATGCCTGGTTAGACTGTCTGTCTTCAGATGATTTTCTGTAGCTATTAAGTAAGTACCACTCTGCACAACAAATGATCATTAGCTGTAAGGTAAATGTGTCTCGTTTTAAAGAAAGTTCATGGTTGAGTTTAAAATGTTCTATCTTACACTGATTTTCCTTATACCAATCTTGAGTCGAGTTTCATAATAAGTATGATAAACGTGTTGTTTGCTTGTATGTCCACATCCAGAGCCGTAGGAAGCAAATTTTAAAGTGCTACGGCAGAACCCAATCAGCTAGAGGGACTGGGCAAGTGCTGTAAGCGGCCACAGTGGGGTCCGGGAGCCCCGGGAGTTAAAACAATTTCTGGTACTGCAGTGTCTTATCTGGCTTCTGGAGTAATATTTTGAACGCATTATTAAGGTTTCTTTTTTTAGTTAAAATATGGTTGACAGTAACGAAGCTACCACCTTATATATGTAGGCAATGTTTCCTATTCTGTCATTAGGGACTTATAACACTTACTTTTGAAAAAGTTGCATTCGGTTGGCTTTCTCCAACGTTTGATATTGACCACTTCCTGTAGCTTGCTTTGGATTAGCATTTTTTTTAAATGCTTGATAGTATAAAATACGAATGTCAGCCTTAAAAAAACTTAATGCTCCAAAGGAACATATATAATAAAAAGAGACATAAGTCACAGTAATACGTTTAAAAGAAGCTCCAGTTTTGCAAGCCTTGAAAGGAATACAGATACACGAAAAAGACATGTAAGCCATCAGTGTCGTACTAATATGTGTAAAAAGAGCTCCAGCATCCCAAAAAAGCTGGAGCTTCTTTTAGAAGTGTTAGTTCGATGCTGATGGCTTACATGTATTTTTCTTATATCTTTTCATTTAGAGCATTAATTTTTTTTAAGGCTTAGATTCGTATTTTATATGCTTAAGCAGTTTTCTTAATGCTAATATCTATTACTATTTTTTCTTGGAGATATTTCCGGTAAATTAAATGACTAGAATTTTGATATGAGATAATCGCGATATGACATTATTACGACGAAAGTTTTTTTTCTATGCCTAAATCAGTTACAAGTTACAATAAAATAGCGTTCAAAAGGTCCTGATACTTGTTAATACCTACGTTTTAAGCTTCACAATTTGAAAATCTGTTCATTGTTTCGATCTTTAGGTGAGAGCAAAGAGTCCCAACAACAACAACAAATGGCCATGCTGTGGAGGCCAAACTGCTCAATTGTTGTTATTAAGATGTTTAATGCAGTGAAATATTTACAACGCATACCTAAATACCGAATTTCGTCGTTCTATGTTAATTATGGGGGAAACTATAGGGTTTCAAAGTTTGACATTTAACATGGCGAGGCTTACATAAAGACTGATATCACAGTCCTTGATAGTTCCATGTTTTGAAACGATTTTTTAACGTTTTTTCTCCCAAATCTCGTTCTCTAGGTCAAGCTAAATTTCTTTCATAGGTTGGAGGAAGTTGTGTGTTGTGTTCAGTTAATGCTAGAGTGACAGACCTTGTTCATCAAAACTAGGTAGAAAACCCTTTAAATTAAAGACGGGAAAGCCAAAGACACACAAGAAATAACTAAATACAGATGCAAACCTATTTACGTTGCCTTTTGGACTTATATGTCAGACAGCCTGAGCGGGGAATCGAACCCAGGAACTTTGAAACTAAAGGCAGAGGTCCTACCGCTGAGCCATACTGACACGGCCATGGCGAATGGCATGTTCTTCAAGAACACCTGCCTCCTAGTAGAATTGGACAATAGTAGCCACCAGTGTGGTTTCAAAGCACTGAGAGAGTGGTGGAGCAGAAATCCTTGGTGTTGCGAGAGGAGGACTGTTATGTCAGGCAGCTTTCGTGGGCTGTCAACGAGAAGCTCCAACAACTGAGTGAACCATGCTGATGCCTCGATCTTCATCAGGACCTGAGTGAGAAGGCAGAACGGAGGGAAGAGGTAGGCATAAAGGTTCCTCCACGACAGGGTGAGTATGTCCACTGCCCAGACTTGATTGTGGGGAACTGGGCTGTCTAAGCGGAGAAGTCTGGCATTTTCCATCATGGCAAATAGGTCGATGAGATGGGAGCACCACGTGGTCAACAGCAATCTACAAACGCGCATATTTAGAGGCCATTCCCTGTAGGGAGCTTGTGATGAGAGAGGGAATCCACAATGACATTCTGATTGCCAGGAATGTGGAGAGGCAGAAGCATTGTAACCATGTTTGTGCAAAGGCTAAAGATCGTAGACGTTACTTCATGAAGGTTGACGGGATCTCATCCTGGCTCTCATTCATAAGTAGGCGACAGCAATGATGTTGTCGATGTAGACCTGAACAATCTTTCCCAATACCAGGTCACGAAAGTGGTGTAGGGCCTTGAGAACAGCCTTTAGTTCAAGGACGTTGATGTGTGTTCCCCATCCCTCCAAGAAGGAATCGATCAGGAAGAGATCTGACTGAGGCTCGTGGAATGACTTTGAAAGTACAAGGACGTCGACGTCCAACCACCACAGGAGAGCATCAATTGGAAACGCTGAGTCTATGGGGCTAAAGCGAATGTCTGGGTGGGAGGATCTCCCCCACATGTCCATTCGAAAATGATGATACAGCCGAGTCATCCATCGTCTGTAAGGAACAAGGTTTGCCAGAGAGTTTAGTTTGCCTATGAAGGAATTGAGTTCTGGCAGAGTGAGGTGAGAGGACTGATGAAACGAACTTATTGTTGCAAGAATGTCTGTGATCTTGTCTGGAGACGACATGATTGTGCTTAGTCGAAAGCGACCTCCAGAAAAACGAAAGACGGAAGAAGACAATACTTGGGTAGGCTGATACGGAAGCCTAGGAGAGCAACACATGGCTAGACATGGTGAAATCGCTGTTCTGGAGAAACATGGTGCAGTCCTGATTCTGGAGTTGCAAATCGTTTTTAAATGCGCTTGTAGAGACCTGGTGTCAGTGGAAATGCAGCCAGAAATTGCCTGAGCAAAAGTGTGAAAATTCGGGGCGCTGCATTGAGGCTGCAAGGGAGACGCTGGAATTCGTAAACCTTGTTGTCGTAAAGGAAATGGAAGCGATTGTCAACAGAGGCATGGAGCGAGACGTTAAGATATTCATCTTTGGAAACTGGCGGATGATTCGAATTTCTAATATTCTGGTTAAGCGGTTTCAGGTTGAAGATGAGCTTGCCCCCCCCTCTCCCCATTTTCTTCGGACATGGGGAAGATTGAACTGTGAACCCAGGATGAAGGGGCATTCCTTCATTGTACCATTTAGGAGGAGTACGTCCACCTCGGGTGACAGACAATTGGACACGAGAGGTGCGAAATCCCAGGGTGGTGGAGTGATGAGCACTGGTGCCGAAGTAAAAGCTGGACAAAAGCCGTTATGGATGATCGAGAGAACCTGTGGGCCGGGCGTTAACTTTCGCCAAGCCTGCAGGAGAAAAGCGAAAGCGGCCACAGAGAGAGATAGGGATGAAATATTCTGGGTGTCAAGGTTTAGCAGGGGGCTTTCGTTGAGCCCATGGAGAGGAGTAGCGAATGTATCGGTCAGGGGTGGTGGCTACAGTAAGCAGGTCGTCCCTTTCCTTGGTTGGAGGACCGGCCTTGAACTGCTGGAATCATCATAGACGTCGAAGTCATTTCTCGGCCGAGCACATCCATCTCTTCTGCCCTGTCGTAAGGACATTGGAGACCGGGAGAACGGCTTTAACTGTTGTTTAAATTTTGCTTCTTTTGGCTTTCAGGCCGCATTGAAATGCAGCGCGATCTTAGAAAAATATGTCCCCGAAAGAGAGTCGCACTCATGGATGGTTGATTGCTGAGTGTGTGTCATGTAGAAGTGTTGACGTTCGGAGCTGAGTCTAGCGCAATGTCATGAAGAAGAAGTTATTAAGAACGGAAAAGCCAAAGAGTCAAAACAAGAGTCAAAACATTGTCCCATTGTCCCACCCTTTTAGGGGTATATTTGAGGGGGGGAGTGTTTGGTAATTGGGAGGTAGGGAAAGGTTATGGCTGTTGGAAAGGTGTCTAGGGGGGATCAGGAAAGGAAGGCCCGGGTTCGGGGTAAAAGGGGGCACTAGTAAATATTATTCCAATGAACAAACCAACTTGCAAACAACGTACTTATGGTTGTTTCCCATCATAAGAGTGAACAGGTTTATTATTTTACTACAGTTACGTCACAGGGTGCGTTTCACGACTATGGCAGTGAAAGATAGCAAGTAAACTAAGGTTGGGGTTTCGAAAGTATTATTTAAAACGTGGCGTGGTGAAAAGCTTCGACGTGGTTACTGGCGTTTTTGCTGCAACCAACACTAGTAGCGAGAGGTTAACATCACGGGCTTAGGAAATCTTCAGGTCAGTATGCCCAACACTACAAAAATAGAACACGGAGATCAACATTAGATGAACAAGAAGGGTTGAATTGAAAAGAGATTTGGCAAACCAATTCATGGCATGAATGCTGGCGAAGCTGGCTTTCTTAAACACCTGGTTGATTAAAAAAGAAAGACCTTGGACTCCAAAAACGTTTACCTCAGACCACAGCTTTTCATATCAAGCATTAGCGGCTGAACTGAGAATGTCATTCTCTGACGCTGCTCGTAGTCCGAGTCATACTATCTTGTCGTTGTGGCAGAGGACAGCCAAAGGAATGGAAACCTTTTTAAAGATGAGCAAGACAGTACCGAAGTCCAGCTTTGTTTTGGCATCAACAATTCTGACTGCGGGTATGTGTTGAAATTCTGTGGGCTAGCGGCATTGTCACCGAAGTTACTTGGCCAGGTCGCAGCAGAAGAGTGTTTTTGCCGAGCTAGAGAAGATCTCCATTCCCCAGAAGGAGTCCTACATTGTGAAGAAGGGTCATAAGGAGAGCGGTGGACTAACCCACCACAGAATGCCGTTGAGTAATTTGGTCATGCAGACCAAAGCTGAAGCCAATGGAAAGCGCTCTGGAACAATATCTTCCATAGTTTTGAGAAGGTCTGATAATGGAATACCAGAAGTATCCTCCTCATCCTGGTATGACGAAGCTAAATGAGCGTGGCAAGAGTCGAGGCTCTGGTCAGAAACTTGGTCGTGGAATGAGTCGTTCGGAATGACAGGAGAAACAACCGAAGTTGCAGAGTAGAACTGTCGCTCGGCTTCTGCCGAATCTGAGTCAATGTCTACATCGCTGTCGTTGGTTGGTGGCTGGGATGGACAGGAACCTTGGGGTCGTAAAGGCGGAGTCCCGGGGCGATGAATGGCAGACAATATGTCAGAAAAACCTAGTCGGGCACTATAGATGGCTTGAAAGTTGTGGTTAAGCTTTGAGGATGGCTGAGTGACAGATGGCGAGCACTGTCGCTTTCGAAAAAGCTTACTTGATAAGGTGGTCCTAACCCAATCCATGGTATAGGAGTCATTATGCAGAGAACCGGCGACAGGTCGAGGTGACCACTGTTTGTACTGAAAACATGAGGAGATGAACTTGATCTCGAGAAAGAGACTCGTCATCCAGGTTAGCTGGAGGTGGAGTGAAAGGCGATACTTGCAATCGAAGAGTGGAGCTGGATAAAAGGTAGAGAGGTGCTACATTAGGTTGTGAAAGAACCCTGTCGTATCACCGGGACTTGACTTGTTGTTTCAACTTGGAGTAGGTTGCCTCCATTGGTTAAAGTCGGCTTTATTTTGCTTTCATCGTCAGAAAACTAAATCTTCAAGAACCATTCCACCCTTGAGGGTGAATGACACACTTTTAACAAATCCCATTGAGAAAGCAACGGCTGTAAATTTCGAATTCTGCAAAACTGGAGTTGAAGACAATGAACAGCAACCGCCACAAATTACTTCGAGCATCAACATGATCGATGAGCAATGCACGAGTGTCACCGTAACATTGGAAGACATAATATCCATTTTGACACATTTGAAACCAAGCCATTCTCTCGGACCCGAGGGCTTTTCTGCATTTACCCAGCGGTAACCCAGCGGATCGTAAGAATTACCGGCCTATTTCATTAACCTCCGTGCCATGTAAAATAATGGAGGCCCTTATTCGAAAAGCAATGATGCAGCACATTGACCGGTTCAACATCATAAAGAGTGATCAATTTGGCTTTTTGCCGGGTCGCTCTGCAGTGCAACAACTGCTGATTGTTTTAAATAAATGGACCGAAGCATTAGACTTTGGCATTAATACGGATATTATCCTGTTTGACTTTAAAAAAGCTTTCGAAACGGTGGTGCATTCAAAACTACTTTTAAAACTTAAAATTCTATGGATTTGACGGCAAATTACTGGAATGGATTGGCGCTTTCATTACCGGCCGTACACAACGAGGGGTGATCGACCGCGAGTTTTCGGATTTAACTAAAGTCATCAGTGGTGTACCACAGGGATCGGTTCTCAGCCCTTTGTTGTTCGTCCTCTTCCTCAATGATCTGAATTCTAACAACACAAAGGTGAATGAAGAAAAATTCGCTGATGACCTAAAGTTGCACTCCCCAATTATTTCGTAATTTGATAGTTTTCAGCTGCAATGGGAAATTGAGTCGATGTATTCTTGGTCGGATGGATGGCAACTACCGCTCTCTGAGGACAACTACCAGAGCTTCTCCGTTGGAAATGCACCAAACTCTCTAAACTATTCGGTCGGCAATTAGTAGAGGCAAAGTACTATTACTACGGCTTGTGCTCAAAAACCATTGTATGCCTTCAACGAAAACCTTTTCGAAGTAGACGATACCTACCTACAAGGGGCTGTGCTCGTGAATGAAAAATTTTATTATTTTTTTTTACCGGTCGGTCGTACTGACGCACAGAGGCAGTCTGAATGGAGGAATGTTTATTCGCCTTCGGAAACTTTCCCCATGAGTTTATCTATGCTCGCAAAGTGTTTGTAGAGCTCGGACCATTCCATAAACGAAAGTTGTAACAAAGTAACCACCATTTATTTATTTTCTCCACCACTCTATTAGGATTGTTTCCCCTTCACTAGCCTTGTTTTCCCTTTTAAAAAACGTGCGGCAATGTTCAAAATTGAGCCGTTCATCTATACGAGCGTCAGTTTGCTTCAGATAACACAAGGCTCAAAGAAATGTATTTATTTTTTTGACATTACGAAACGAGATCAAACTGTGTTGTTCAGAGCGGTGGAAGGATACAAAAGAATACTCTTTATTTGAAAATCCTGTTGCGAAAGTAACAACTGACATTTGTTAAAAAAAATTCAGGCTTCAAAGGTTACAAAACGGTAAACAGTTCAATTAAATTTCTACTCGAGTCAATTGGAGCGTGACATCAATGCTTCTTTACAAGATACAAACTGCGTCGTTATTATTTACCGTTATTGCATGCGACACAATGATGCTGCATCCTTTTCAACATTTACGTAACGTCTGCTCTCAGGCCGCCAAAAAGATTAAAATGCTGCCTTTGTAATATTTTATTGCACTAATTAATTTGCTCGCCATTGACATTAGTGCAACAGGACGTCCGCAAGTCCTGGTTTAATACGTCCTTTTCCTGCATACAAAAGTATTTGCACGCCAAAATTGCCTCATTTTTGCGGCTGTGTTATCACGGGAAAATGTAAGTAGTACGACCAGATTTTTTTTTGATATGGGTGGCTTGTTAATTATGGTGCAGTTCGAAAAAGCAACTTCATTTGTACACCTGATTGCTTTGCCGTTACTCTGTGCTACCATCCACAAATTCGGCACGAGGCGTACATTCTCACAGTGCTCAACCACACCAGGGTTGAATCCTGCTACGAATGCCTTATTTTACGAATTACGCTACGAATCTTATACGGATGCCTTCCTTATACTGCGAATTATTCAACTACGAATGCTTTATTTTACGAATTACGCTACGATCTTATACGAATGCCTTCCTTATACTGCGAATTATTCAACTACGAATTATTCAATCAACTGCAGCGTGGCTTGAGCACTATTATTTACAAAATGCTACGCAGTCTTGTTACGTCTTCTGTGGATTTGGCTCACGAGGCGTGCATCCTTTCAGCGTGGAATCTGGGGTTTGTGAAGCGACTCAGTCACAATTTTCAAGCCACCTCAGCTGGTTACGTACTGCCTGGAGTCGCATTATTTTTTTTTGTTTGTTCGTCCTGTTCTTTAATTGTTATAACACGGGTGATTCGGAGTTAGTTTATCGCCGATGGCGTATGGTAATCCTCGGGTGGAGCGAGTTTCGGTCTTGCACAGCGCCGTTAGTTCCATCGTAGGTTAACTTAATACGTCCGAAAAAGCCGTGGCCTGACACAAGTTTTAGTAGGCTTAAAAAAACCGTTTTTTCGTGAAGCTTTTTTTCGGGAGAGAAAATGCGACGTATGATAATTCGGAAAAATAGTCGACACCTATGAACTTGAGGCACGTTGTATTTGTTTGTTGTTTGTCTGTTTGTCCTTCCCCTCTATCACTTACCACCGACTGTTTTTCGAGAATGAAAGGGTAGCAAACGGAACAATGTATCTTACTAGCCTAAGAAATATTGTTGCGTTTAACTGCCTGCTCTGAATGTTCGCTATTTTGACACAAACGTAAACTACACGATTGCTTACGTGGAATATATAAAAAAAAAAAACCACGCATCGATTACACCGCTGCGGCCCGACCTCGCTGCAGTGCTCAGAAAACCTTCCCGTCTTAGGTTTTCTCAGGCAGAGTTCCTTGAGTATAGTCTAACCGTCCTAGGCTATATTTTTGGATTAAGTAAAAAAGCGTTGAAAAACCTCCTATGCCACGATATGTCCCGCTTAGTGCCCACAAGGTCAAAATAAAAAAAAAAACGTGGGCCTAAGCGGGACATTAGAAGGATTCCAGAAAATGACCTTGACCTACATTCTACTTTAAAAAAATATGGACACTTGTAAAAGTAAGTATGAAATATGCAATAGCTTATCTACAAATTTAGTAAGTTTATAAACCCAAAAACACCTGTTGATTTTCCCCCAGTAATAAAGATTTTTTTTTGGAAGCATTTTGGGTAAAAATTAGCCCTCGAAGGCTAATTTCTCATGTGCTTCCGTTCCCTTTGCCCAAAACACACCACATTTTAGCTACGCCAAAGCGAGATATTTTAGTGAAACCAGAATGACACAAACCTATTGGGGGGGGGGGACAGCAGTCAGTAACTTCTGAACCGCACCGTTTGTATAGTTTGTATCAGGTGCGGTTTACAAACCAAACTAATTGTCACCAAGAAATTAATAAAATCGAAAAATGAAAGTAGTCAGTGCACCAAGTGCCATTTGTTGTGAGGTTGAATAAGCTTCTTCTGAGCTTCTTCTGAGAGTTTGAATAAAATACACAAAACAGTAAACCAAGTGCCATCTATCGAGAGTTTGAATAGTCAAATACACAAATTGAAACTGCTGAAACATAGCTCCATCTACTGAGAGAACTGTAGTACACCTAACTAAATGATCAGTGCTAAGCAGTAAATGAAGGCCATCTATGAGAGTGTGATAAAATACACAAACGAAAGTGAAAGCTGGCCAAGCACCATCAGCTGAAACATTGCTCCATCTATTGAGAGAACTGTAATATACTTAACTGATGGCTGTGAGTCTATCACTGAACATAGAGTGCCATCTATTGGTCACAAATGAAATCAAACGAAAAATTAATAAGGCT
>JAHWFP010248579.1:126385-183452 GCA_023313725.1 Lithobius niger
GTAGATCTGGACTACCCGAACAAACTTCACGAGCTTCAGAGTATTCGAAATCTTTGTTGCGAGGAAAACCAGTGAAACCTGTCGTGAAGCAATTGGCCAACCTACTGGGGAAGACGCGTTACGTAATTTACTACCGTAACCTAAAATTCTACCTCGAACACGGCTTGGTCCTTCGTCACATCAGGAGGGTGCAGAGTTTCAATCAGAAGCCCTGGTTGAAACAATATATAGATTTTCATACGGCAAAACGAAAGGAATCGAAGACGGTGTCTGAAGGGGAATTTCACAAGTTGCGTCCTAATTCGGTGTTTGGGAAGACGATTGAACAGAAACAGAAAAGACTCAAAGTCAAGCTATGCACTGACAGCAAGCGAGCCATCAAATATTCCACCCAACCCAACGCCGATTCATTTCGGATATTGCACGGAAACCTGGTTCAGATCAACTCGAAAGTACGCAATGTGACGTACGATTTTCCCACCTACTCGGGGTTCGCCATACTAGAGTTGTCCAAACTCCTTCTCTACGAATTTCACTACCGATACATACGTCCCCAATATGGAGATCGAGCAAGACTGCTGTTCACTGACACGGACTCGCTGTGCTATTGCATCGAAACCGTGGACGTGTACGTGGACATGGCTAAAAACATGAGTAGATTCGACACTAGCAACTACGATCCTCAACACCCACTGTTCTGCAACGTCAACAATCAAGTGTTGAGAAAAATGAAAGATGCCACGAAGGGAGTACCGATAAAAGAGTTTGTGGGGTTGAGTAGCAAGATGTATTCGCTCGTGACCTCCCAAATCGAAACGAAAAAAGCGAAGGGAATTTCAAAGAGATTCGTGGAGAATCACTTAAGCTACGAAGATTATAGGGCGACTCTCCATTCGAATCAGGAACAAAGAGGGAGTTGGTACAAGATCGCCAGTGACAGCCATCAGCAGCTGGCCACGACCGTGGTGAATAAATCCCTACTGTTGGCCTACGATGACAAGAGATTCCTCGTAAACGAAGTAGAAACTTTTGCAATCGGACATCATGGCATCAAATATATTTCTTTCCATGAGGATGATGACTACGATGGGGCTGTGTTCATGAATGATTTGTTCATGGAGTCTTTAGACGATGACAATGATGGAGTATGGACAGGTATGTCCGACGGTATAATCCGCGATGAAGAGGCAGAAACTCGGTGGAATGGGGATGAAGTGGAACAGAGGCTGAAAGAGGTTGATAATGTCGAGGTTCGAGAAGCCGAGATGAGGAAATTGCGGATGAGGGAGAGTAGGCAGTTGAAAGTGCAAAATCCAGAAGAGTGGAAGAAGAGAGCCAGGGATAAACGAAGACGGTTAGATAGGGATAGGCACCCCACACTAACTCCTATCCAGTAAAAGAAAAAACAAGCTGCGGAAAAAGACCGACGTGCGAGAATGACTGAAGAAGAGAAAATAGTGTTCAGGGAAAAAAGAAGGTTGGCTCAAAGAGAGCGAAGAGAGAAAAAGAAACGAATGGCTCGATGATTTGTTGCTTGTAATAATGTTTGTTGAATAAAATATAAATAAAATATTTTTTTATTAAGGAACAAACTCTAAGATACATTCTCATCATGGACGCCACTAGCGGTTATTTTATGCTGAGTAAATTCCTCAATGTCACGATTGAAAGCGGACCGACTCTCGTTTTTAACAAACAGGCAGGGCTTAGGCCTACCACAGAGTTGAGACTCAAGTCGTTGGAATGGACATACCTATATCGACTGGGTTTAAAGATCAACAGATCTGTACTCAATCAGTGGAGGGAGAAATTGCAGTCCAAGGACGAAGAAGAAAATAGGTTCGCCTGGAAAGGTTGGGAAAGCACGGACGAGGGTCTATGGAAAAGCGTTACGGATCCCACTTCGAAACAGGTCTTCGAGCCGTTCATCAAAATAACCGGAGAAGTGTTAATCGAGCAATTGGAGCTAACTGTACACGAAAAACATGTGTTGGCAATAATGTTGGAACTGTCCAAACTCGACAGCAGAAACAAAATAAAATTCTTGTTGGATTTTAAAATGAAAGCGCTTCGTGTCGGAGAAGAGAAAAGAATCAGAGTACGATTTACGAATGACGACATGCAAGTGCACTTTGTGGAATACGACCCTAAAACAACGGCGGTGGTTACTTTGTTACAACTTTCGTTTATGGAATGGTCCGAGCTCTACAAACACTTTGCGAGCATAGATAAACTCATGGGGAAAGTTTCCGAAGACGAATAAACATTCCTCCATTCGGGCTGCCTCTGTGCGGCAGTCCGACCGACCGGTAAAAAAATAATAAAATTTTTCATTCACGAGCACAGCTCCTTGTAGGTAGGTATCGTCTACTTCGTCTACTTCGAAAAGGTTTTCGTTGAAGGCAGACCCAGTATTATAGTAGGTCTGTTTGGGTAGCCCTGGCTTTGATAACAATAGAATACAATGGTTTTTGAGCACAGGCCGTAGTAATCGTACTTTGCCTCTACTGCAATTCAACCCTGAAAGTTGCCACAAAAATTTTTAAGGACCTCAGACTTTGGTTTCAATCTGATCTTAAATTTTCTACACATTGTAATTACATCACATCGATGGCCAACCGCAGATCCGCTATTGTCCATCACTGTTTCACGTCTGGAAATCTAAATACCAAACTCTGAGTATTTAAGGTGTATGTCCGCCCACTTCTTGAATATGTTTGCCAAGTCTGGTCACCTAGCCTTTTAAAAGATATCAATCACATTGAATCGGTCCAGAGGCGGTTTACAAAATCGCTCCCGGTTTTGAGCAGAGAGTCGTATAGCAAATGTTTAGAAATTCTACAATTGGACACACTTGAACTGCGGAGATTAAATGCCAATTTAATTCTAACCTACAAAATTCTACATTGCTTGTTGCCACTTGAGCTACCCTTCTTCGAGCTTAGTACTGAGACAAGAACTAGGGGCCACCGATTTAAGCTTATGATTCCCAAATTTAATCTAAATTGCAGGAAATCCTTTTTTGCCGTGAGAGTCGCTCCTGTGTGGAATTCCTTAAGTGACAGCATTGTCTCAGCCTCGTCATTAAAGACCTTTAAAAGATTAAAGAACGGGTTTTGCTTGAAGGCACACCTACTCCGTCCGAATAACTGTCCATGAAAGATTCTTATCCGCTTCTTTTCCCACATTAACCAATTCGAAATCCTCACAACATTGGCATCTTTTGATGTCATGTTTAATGGTACCTTGCATTAGTGAGTATGGTTTTTCCAGTTGACAACGTATCCTATGATACTGATGTTTTTAAAACATTATTTTTATCTTTTGATGTAGTGTTTAATGGCCCGTTGCAGTGAGTATGGTTTATACAGTTGACGATGTATCCTACGATACCAAAGCGTGATTTTAACGATGTGCCCTCTCTTTGTTAACTTACGGTAAGGTGTTAGTGGTCCCTCTGGGAATCCTTTCTTACCGTTTTGCTCATTTTACTGAGCAATAAACACATTATTATTATTATTATTATTATAATGATAAGTCTTGAAAATTCCTGAATATAGAGCAACTTTCAGCAAGAATCGACTTCCGCGAAAAAACCTAAACAATTCGAGTGCGGCATTGTTAATTTAGAAGAGTTTCATGCATGAGAAGGTAGTCATTGGGTGGCGTATTGGACCATTGGCAGCACATCCCGTTGTTACGGCATTTTCGGGTTCTAGAGATGCTACCCTCGAACATTACCACATCTAATAATAGGAGTGGCAAATTGTGAAAAAACAAGCTTCCATTTAATTTTATCTGTAACGCGGGCTGGTTAGATTACGACAGACTATTCGTTTACAGCAAAACTGTATGCCAGCCTAAATACCAAGCTTTACCGTCTATATTTGCGGATATCACAGAAAAGTTAGTTTCGTTCACGAGTATCAAACCGACTTGATTCCTTCCAAAGAATTAAATCCCATGTTTCGTAATCTCGTCATTTTTGAGAATTGCCTTTTAGACAAAAAAAAAATAGGATGTCGTTACGTGCAGCACATGTCACAAAACACCGTTCAATTCGACTTTTCCAGCTGCAGTGTCTGCGGCCCTAAATACAGCATTGTCGTTTCTCGCCTTAGACAATGTCAGCCTATATCTGGCACCATACAGCACCTTGTCGTAATTTCCGAAAAATCCTGTACAATGTTTTAAAGGAATGGCGATAAGAAGCTCCCTTTAGGGGCTGATTCCTTCATGATAATGGAATGTCGTAAGTTGAATACTATGTTATCATCCAAACTGATATTGGATGATTCGGCAGCATCTAAAGTCCAGCAGTTCCCAACAACGATAGCTGATCACTCGAACCAGAGATGAGTAGACCTTTCATGACAGTCCCGTACCCCAGGTAATTTAATTCGTCGACAAGCTTGTCCCCGAAGTGATATTTAATGCTAGAAAACTGGTACATGAGATCGTTACTGATGAGCGTTGAGACCATCACGACCACTTGACGGCAGCTTTCTTTTAATCAGGATTTAACTGTTACCAATGTGCAGAAAAAATTCCTGGTTTTAGATTATAATTATAATTTCCAAATTGACATTGTTGAAGCTAGTTCCTTCTATGGGGTTACATTCGTGAAAAGAATAGCTCTCATCAAAGGAATCATGTTGTAACGATTCTTTATATTCAGATAATCTTCAGTTAAACTCATCTTCTAGCTGTGATAAGTTTATCATATTTACTGCAAATCAAAAGCATAATTAATTAAAACATAAACGTTCTTAATACAATTCAAGATAGGAAAGGTGACATACATCTTTTACATAAAAGCAACGACTGAACCGCAAAATCGTATTTGAAGTATATCACCTTTAATTCGCTCAAATGTTCCTTTTATCACTTGTTTGTTATAATGATTTTCACATACAAAGTGCTCTTGCGAGACCTCTAAAGCCTGAAATTGATATGCTTAGGATAGTCTGAAAGGTAGGGATCTATTCTTTCCGTCAATCCTGGCCTAAATTGTTAGATAGGGACCATCCTACTCCCGTGTGAAGGTGAATTGGTAGTGGCGTACAGCAGCAAAAGCATATGGTGACTTTCAAATTTAAAGTGCTTTTGCATGCTCTCTAATAGCCTGAAGTGGACATGCTTAGGATATTCTGAAAGGGGGTGATCTATTCTTTCCATTATTCCCAACCAAATTTGTTTAGCTTAGGTAGGGACCGTCTTACGTCCATTTAAACGTGAAGAGGTAACGGCACAGCAGTGAAAGCATATGTGATTTTCAAATTCAAGGTACTCTTGAGAGTCTCTAATATACCAAAATGAACATGATTACGATAATCTTAAGAGGGTGATCTATTCTTTCCATCAATCCTAACAAAAATTTTAGCTTAGCTAGTGATCGTCCTATGCCCATTTAAAGGCGAAGAGGAAACAGATTGGTGTAGCGCCAAAAGTGTATGGTGATTTTCGAATTCAACAAGCTCTTGCGAGCTCTCTAATGCCATGAAATGGACATGCTTAAGATATTTTGAAAGTTGGTGATATAATCCTTCCGTCAATCCTAACCGAAATTGTTTAGTTTAGCTAGCCACTGTCCTACGGATATATAAAGGTGAAGAGGTAATTGCATAGCAGCAAAAGCATATGGTGGTTTTCGAAATCAAAATGCTCTTACGAGCTCTCTGATAGCCCAAAATGGACATACTTAGAATATTCTGAAAGATGGGAATCTATAATTATTTCCATCAATCCTTACCAAAATTGATTAGTTTAGCTAGTGATTACGCCCACTTGAAGGTGAAGAAGTAATGGCGTAGCAGCAAAAGCGTATAATGATGAAAAAGGGTATGTTCTTGCAGGCTCTCTCCCGAAGTGGACAGGCTTAGGATTCTGAAAGGAGTTGATCTATTCTTTCCATTATTCCTAACCAAATTTATTTAGCTTAGCTAGGGACCATCTTGCATTCCTTTCAAGGTGAAGAGGTAATGGCACAGCAGCAAAAGCATATGCAATCTTCGAATTCAAAGTGCTCGGAAAGTAGTCTAATAGACCGAAATGAACATGATTAGGATATTCTGAAAGTTAGTGATCCATTCTATCGATCAATCCTAACCGAAATTGTTTAGCTTAGCTAGGGACCGTCCTATGCCTTAGCTAGGGACCATCCTATGCCTGTTTAAAGGTGAAGCTGTATTGGTGTTGCGGCGATTTTGATTTCAAACTGGCATTGAAATGCTCATATTTGTATTTGTATCTCCGCAAAACAAGTTTGGTTAGGATTGATGGTACGAATAGATACCCATATTGCTCAATGCTGGAATGAATGTCCATTTGTGGCTTTTAGAGAGCTCACAAGACCACTTTGAAATCGAAAATTGAGTACCCTTTCGCTGGTACGCCATTAGAACTTCACCTTATTTGCGGCCGTATTTATGTGTCAAATTTGGCGATTTTTGTTTCTTATCATCAGAATAATGTCTTAAACTCCAACGTTTGTGAAAATAATATGTTTGCAAGATAAATAACTTAGAAAAAGTAGCAGGATTCAAGAAATAGAACTTTCAACACAACCACCATCTTGATATCGTCATTATTGACTAATGAGAACTTCAAAACTTGGGGTCTCAGGCATTTTACATTTGGGAATATTTCTACCATCTTCACCCTAAAGGGTATATTCTCTGCCAGAACTGAAATATTGCTTTGCTTTCCAGCCACACTATTCGATGATTACAAGTCCGCAGTTCTATTCGAAATTTCAAGACCATGCCAACTCCAACGGTGAAATTCCGCAAAACTTAGCAGACACTTCACGCTGAAATTCAAGGGAACTGTCAAGGTTTATCAAGCGACATCGTCACTAGAATATACCTTCATTTCAGGAGACTTCTGGTCAATATAGTAAAACTTGACGTCACTTCCGGTTAATAGAGGAAGGCTTGACTTCATGAGATCATGTGACTTCCGGTTAGTAGAGTAAAGCTTGACGTCACTTCCAATCATTAGAGTAAACCATGACATCATAGTGACTCTAGCGCCAAAACTCCCTAGTTTCCAGCAGGAAGGGAGGCGGCAAACGGTGAATTTTATACTCTCGTGCAGGAGCTGGCAAATGACGTTGAGCCAAACGCTAATGTGCCTTGTGCTACCAGAAACTTTAAAACAAACATAGTAAATTTAAACGTACGAACACAGTATGTTAAAACGCATGAGGCTACCTTTAATTTGTGTTTGGCTACCCGGATGTCCGTGACCATATCGTAAATGCCATCTACTCCCAAGGTGTAACGAGTTTCTGAATTTTGTTCATAGTTTGAACTAATAAAGTTCTTTCACAAACTGTTATTGGATTTCCTTTTTTTAGAACGAGTACTGCCTAAAGCCTTAAGCAAATAAGGTGACAGGATGCGACTCAAGTTATATTTGTGCCATGCTTCTTATTCCAGTCGTGAGTGATTGAAAAGTTTAATAAATGTTTTGAAATGTACGGATTAAACCCTTGTTTCCTTATGCATTTAACTGAGAATTTATTTTCCTTATTTTGTGATTCGTGCATACCACTTACCTACGATGGGGATTGGTGCGAACTTTACTTACCTACAATCTTCATTTTGAGGAGTTATTTACCTGTTAATTGGTTTCTGATTTGCCATCCTTTACAGTTTAAGTGTGCACCGGGCACACCATTTGGATTGTGTCCTTCACTTTAACTACTAACTTCATTATTTCCATCAATCTTGGGTTTTCTATTTTTTAAGCAGATTTTTAATAATTTGTATGGTTAACCCTCCCCCCCCCCAAAAAAAAAAATTTGCATACCTACTGGATGACTAGTATTTCCACATTTACAGCTGAATTCTACCTAGAATAATCTCTTCACGTTACTTGTTGATGTGTAGTTATTTGACGCCCATCTTACATTGCGTTTCTCGTGATGATCCTTCAGTTGCTGCCGTTTAACATGATTAGGCGTATTACACTTATAATTTTAACTTGCCGATTCTCCTTGCTGAGAGTCTTTCTTTGTCCCATCCATTTTGTCTCAAGTCCAAATTGATTATAATTTGGAAGACCTGCTTTGATTGTGTGTTTGTTTACCCCTTTAGCTAGGCTTCCCCAAAATACTAAGCAGTGTCATGTTCATAAGACCCTGACTAATGTAAAAAACGATTACCCATCAAACAACGAAACAAAATCAGTTTTAACAAGTTATGTTAAATTTACCTGTTCTGTGTAATGTAGTCCAAGTGTTAATACATGCAGAATTCGAGTTTGCTATTGCCAATAAAATTATTTTTTTCTAAAAAATTAATTGCCAAATAAACAACCCGGAGGACTAACCTTTGTTACAATTATTTACTTTCCAATTAAAAAAATCTACTTAACGTTTTAAAGTTTAAAGTATTATCATCCATTGTGTTTAAATAACTAGCTTTGCAGTAACATCAAACTACTTTCCTTTTTAACCAAAATTGTAATGAGATTTCTTAAACTGACACCCTTTTAAAAATTTGTCTGCTGAACAATTGCTGTCTGCTGAAGGATTCTCAGGGTGTCGGGCAGCCTTTGTAGCTCGGAGATCTTGTTGGGCACCATGAGCTGAATCAGCATTTTCACAATCAGAACGTGTTCCACTTTTCCATACATGTTCTACCTTTTGTAGATGTTTATAAATCACAAGACACACCTTCATCCCTTGCTAGTGTCAGGCTGTTGGGAATGAACCTAAATTTGCAATATTTTGGGACTTTTGCATGTTGTCTCCTTCCCAATCTTATTTTATTCTATCCGTCATACAACCTTACAAATAAATGAAAGATATCCTTCACTATAATACAGGTTAGGAGTATTGATTATGCAGAATATCAAGCTCTTACCAGCCTGGTACTGTGAGCACAGGGCAGTTATTTGATAAACGTCTGAACGCTGAAGAGGAAACTCCTTTCCCTGAAAATAACAAAAATGAAATCAACATTTTTGTTTGTAGGTCTGCTCATTAAAATCTAGTGAAATATAATTGCTACGTACACACTCTAATCACTGGTTCCAGGTACAATTGCCTGAAATAAAAATAGCATCTGCAGAAAATACTGCTAGCTACTTACTGAGTCATATGCTTCAGCTGTCTCCACAATTGT
Source organism: Lithobius niger (assembly GCA_023313725.1). Classification (NCBI taxonomy): domain Eukaryota; kingdom Metazoa; phylum Arthropoda; class Chilopoda; order Lithobiomorpha; family Lithobiidae; genus Lithobius; species Lithobius niger. Next base: position 135,520 of record JAHWFP010248579.1, read on the forward strand.
TGATAAGTTCGATGGCTTCCAAACCTCTTCTGTTAAACGACGAAATAATCCTGGTTCTAGTTTCTCCATGAAGTAAGAGGGAACCTCAAACGGATATCTGCAGACAAACAAAAAACCGAATAATTAATTGGTGTGTTCGTAATTTTAAAGATTATTAAGGTGCATGAAAATATAAAAGAACGAAATATTATGAGAATTTAGTTTATAGTTTAGTTTATTTCGCCGTCTTGCAAAATGGTGAAATTTTGGCAATGGACCTATTTTTACATTTACTCCACCAATGAGAAACAATGCTTTTAGTAAAACAAGTGCCCTTAGTAGAAGCTACTGTAGTCCTGTCCAGAAGACACCAGAATTTTACCTTCTAAATAGCCACATACTAGCCTTTTCTGCAGGAGGCTATCTGTCTGTTATGACATACGTCGTTTGCCAATTACTACAAACACAAAGCAAAATATCTCCTGTTAACTAGCAGTAAAGGGGAACAGGAGAAATAAACCAAGGACTAAGGAGACCAACACATAAGCAAAACAAGTGATGGAACAACCGAGTTTGGAAGCAGAAGCACTACAAGTTTTAATATCTTTACACAATAAACAGGACGAAAAACCAAATGAATAAATAAATAAATAAGTCTAACAGGCAACGGAAATAGGTTTGCATTTATGTTTATTTCTCTTTTGGTAAATTATTCCCCAATTCAGTTTACTGTACAAACAAAATGACGATTTGCTGCAGACTATTATGCTTTCTACGAAATACAAGGATTGATATAGTTCCAGAATGACAGCTGGTGGAGGTGGAGGTGGAGGTGAAAAAATATACTGTCGTTTAATAGTAAGACAGCGGGGAAAATAAAAGGCCAATGGTACGCAGTAGGACAGCTGCAGAAAGTTATGGGATGACCATTATTATTCTCTGTACCAAAACGATGTTAGTATACTGTTAGTGGGAAATGAAATGCCATTCTCTACTCCAAAACCTACAATTGGTATTGTATTACGACAGTAGGGATAGTAAAGGGCCAGCCATGACTATAATGATATATACCTAAAATGACAAACTTATTAAGTAGTACAACAGCTTGGGAAGGTGTAAGACTGATGTTATTATCATGCTTGCTACACAAAAATGGTGAATGATATTTCGTAGTGTGTCAGGACTTCATGAAACTGATGAAACTGAAACTAATGAACTGATGATGAATGAAGTAGAAAGACACTTCAAGATGAAGGTTTATTCGATGATGTAGGATACACGAGATGATTTAAGATACGATACATGCTTTACGCACAAGTTTTGATGAGCTTAGCTGTCCAACTTCGAATTTCCTATCTTTTTCACAATATACGGTGCCGTTTAAGAACCTCAAATTTCCTTTGAATGCTCCAATATGTATTAAGGTTTCGAATTGCAATTATATGGGGGAAAATGTGAAAATCTGGGCCACGAGAGTTACTGAAATACTTCAGTTATCTCAGTTATTCTTGATTCTTGTCAACATTACTATTGCCCAAACATTCGTTTTCTTTTTGCCCCATTTCACCACCTGTTGTGAATCCAAGGAATACAAAGAATGCTAATTATACTGTGTTTGTTTATGTTCAGTGTTTGTATTGATTGACTTTATATTTCAGTTGCCATTGTTTGAAGCAACACCGAGTCGATATTGCATGATCTGATATTGAAGTTTGCGTTGCTTTGTTGTCGCACGTTTCAGTTGCTATGTAAAATGATGATGTTTAAGAAATTTACGTGACATCCGGTTTTTAGCTGAGTAAGATTTCTCTTTGCTAATTATTTAATCATGCGTAATTTGCAGTTTAAGCCTTACTTTCTAAAGGTTCAAATCCGTAAGTCTTAAGCACTTATCTTCTACAATAATTATTAACTTTGCTTTTACTGATTTTTAATAAGGCAGCAAGGTGGTAGATTATTGGTTTACAATTCTCATATTTAATATGTGCAAGGACTAAGATTTTCTGGAAGTTTTGACGAATTATTAAGGACTTATCTTTTGCTGGGTGACGTTTCGGTTTGCTTCAAGGTTTATATTTAATTTTAAAGTAACTTTAGTAAAAAAGATAACAGTGTTAGAGCCACTAGGAGATGTTGTTGCCATCTTGATGGTTTTCGTCGTCGTTTCCATCTTCCGCATGACATTGTGCGTCAATTGGGCGATAAGTCTGTCCTCCTGTCCGGTGTTTTTCGATTTTTGCAGGTGGTACAGATGTATGACAAGATTTAGATTAGGGGTTTGAATAATATCTCTGTAATGTGTGATGCAGTGGCAACCCGGACCACTGCACTGTGACTGAGGTTGGCGCTAATGACAAGCTGTCGGCGCGCCATTAAGCCTCATCTCCCCCCCCCCACTAGGAGAGCTAGGAACTTCAGCCTATTCCTATGAGCTCGCGGGTCGTATCAGAAAGTGGCTAGTCTTATCCGGCTCTGTTTAGCTCTTGGATCTAATCACATGGCTGGGCAATACGGCTGCTCGACTATCAAGTGTATGCCCTAGGCTAAAATGTAAGATGGTTTGTAAGTTAGGCGTTCACCTAGCTTTATAAATTACAGTAGCTCTCCCTTTGGGTCTAATAGGTTGTTTCGTGGTCTCCCACTGTAAACTTCGCAACATGGTGCCGAAACCCATCTTTAATGAAACCATAGTATTAAGATAGAATAGATACGATTTCATGTTGTGAAAATGTCCCTAGTTGTGGGCAGAGTTCTTGAGCATTAGCGGGGTGGAATTTGGTATATCCCTAAATAAATTCGATTACCGTTTTGTTTAGATTAAGTCAGCGTGAAGTTAGGTTAAGCAATCTGAAACGATGTAACTATTAGGTTAGACAAGCATAATTTTTATAAAGAACGGGAATATTTTTTTTAATTTTGATTTTTGTTTTGCTGCAAGTATACAAGTGTATTCATGCTAAGAACTTAAAAAGCTTCAGCTGAAAACGTTTTGTTTTCAGCGTAAGGTGAAACGTGGGACGGCTTAAAAAAATTGGCCTGGGCCTTATTTTATATGTTTGTGTTTGTTGCGTCACGTTGAGATATTTATTGTAAAACTGAGTTATTTGTTGTGGAAGTTGAGTAGTTGAAGGCAATAGTGTGTTGCGACGGGTCCAATACTGCAGAAAATAAATATGGATCTGGGGAAGTTAAAAAAGTAGCGCAAAGTAGCGTTAAATAAGTTGTTGATTCAGCTTAGGCAAGACATCGACGAAAAAAAGCAACAGAACGTTGAAACGTATTTGCCATTGCTCGATGCAAAAGAAAACACAATAAGTGCAGTATTGCAGCAGCTAGAAATATTAACAGCAGCGGACTATTTGGATGCAGAAATCACTGAAAATGAGAAGATTGTCGATGCTATAATTGTTGCGAAAGCAGAAGCAAATAGATTTATAAGGGTTCAACGTGTTGTAACTCCCCTACACCGACAGCGGCAAGCTCGGCCTTAAACAATAAAACGCATGTTAAATTGCTTAAACTTCAGATTGAGTGTTTTGATGGCAGCATTCGAAACTGGCAATGGTTTTTTTGACCAGTTTTCCGTAAGAATGGATTTAAACCCTGTTATTTCAAAGATAGACAAATTCAATTATTTGACGGATTTGTTAAATTAGGAAGAAGCTCGCACGTGAAACAAGCCGTCTGCATTAATGACTGGCCTTGTGAGGATACACAAAGCACCAGTCTGAGAAAGAAAGAAAAGACAACTGCTCCGACTGGGACTCGAACCCAGGACATCCCGTTTACTAGCTAGGCGCTCTACCCACTTCGCTACCGGGGCGGGTACTGGCTACAGGCTCCAGACGAGCTAAGTAGCTGTTCAATCTTTCTCAGTGGTGACCTAATGATCACAAATGTACATACAAGGAGGGAAAGCAACATTGCTTCTTAGCCTCCACACTATAAATAATGCAAGTAGTAAATAAAGAAAGAAATCACAAGGTAAAGTGTAGATGAAGCAAGCAGTTTGCATTAAAGACTGGCTATGTGACGATACACAATACACTAGTCTGAGAAAGAAAAAAAGACAACTGCTCCGACTGGGACTCGAACCCAGGACCTCCCGTTTACTAGCTGGGCGCTCTAACCACTGTGCTACCGGGGAGGGTAAACGGGATGTCCTGGGTTCGAGTCCCAGTCGGGGCAGTTATCTTTTCTTTCTTTCTCAGATTAGTGTATTGTGTATCCTCACAAGGCCAGTCTTTAACGCAGACTGTTTGCTTCATTTACCCATTACCTTGTGATTTCTTTCTTTATTTACGATTTAGGGCATACGGTTAACTGAATCAATTATGAGATTTCTTTACCCTTATAAAAGCAAAAAATGGCCAAAAAAATAGAGATTTTTGTGAATGGGTGAGCGACGTTACCAAAACAATATCGAAGATACTGGAACATAAATTATTTCAAGAGCTTAAATCGTCACAGAACAGTGCTTGACATCATTTAATAGTATGTCCGTGTGTTTTTATTGGGTCACTTGCTTACTGACATCAACGTTTGTCACTGAAGCTTGCATGATATCAACCACAAAATCATATCTACAATAGTGTTTACTGGAGCATAATATGTTACAATTGATTGATGTTTGGTTAAGGCCGTCAGGACTTTATTACAATTATTGATTGATGTTTGTTTAAGGATGTCAAGACTTTATTACAATTGATTGATGTTTGTTTAAGGATGTCAAGACTTTATTACAATTAATTGCTGTTTGTTTAAGAATGTCAAGACTTTATTACAATTGATTGCTGTTTGTTTAAGGATGTCAAGACTTTATTACAATTGATTGATGTTTGTTTAAGGATGTCAAGACTTTATTACAATTAATTGCTGTTTGTTTAAGGATGTCAAGACTTTATTACAATTGATTGATGTTTGTTTAAGGATGTCAAGACTTTATTACAATTGATTGCTGTTTGTTTAAGGATGCCAGTTCTTCATTACATTCAGTTGTCCACTGCTTGTGGTTAGCGTTTCACTGCCCCTTGAATCATGCACCCCATCTGTTAACAGAGTGTTCGATTGGACCCAAACGTGTTTGCACTACATCAGGAATACAAAAATCGTCAAGCATGCAAACTTTGCTGAGACATTTCTACAACCAGGCTTCAAAAATCTTCAATCACGCATTCAGAAACTTAGCTAGTTTGGTATTCGGAAAGCACAGAATGATCTTAAATCAATATTGGAAGCGAAAATCCTGTTAAAAGTACAGATCTAGTGCAGAATTTAAAGAACCATTTGACCTTTTCCGTAAAAATAAGATTTTTTTACTACCAAATATGAGGATATGAAAAAGTAGCGAATTTATTTTAAATTTAGTTTTTTATACTTAGAATAAACTAGGATAGACCCCCCTTATATTGCCGGTTTTTCGTAGCATTGTTGTTTTTTTCTGTTTGCATGAAAATACTGTAATTTTCCGTTAACAGTCTCCTACGTTTTCATTAATTTAGTTGGATCCATAGTTAAGAGACATAAGAGGTCTAGATCACGTTTGCATGAATATATTGTGACTGGAAAAAACATAACGTCATCAATACTGTGCATCTTTGTTAAAAACACAGTTTGAATCATTACTTATACAGACACTTCTAATGAAAGACACACAAACAAACAAACGAATTAAGATTATCGAGATTCCCACTATGTGACTGGAAAAAACGTTACATCGTCATTACTGTGCATCTTTGTTGAAAAGACAGTTCGCATTATTACTTATTTAGATAAATCAGTTTGAAAGACCACAAACAAACAAACGAAAGAATTATGGAGATTTCCTACGCGACTAATATAGAATTAGGAGTGGGAATCTCGGTAATCTGACGACACACACACAAATAAACAAACAAACAAATATTATTATCTTAGTTATATAGATTTAATACATATTTGTTCCTGTAGAGTGATAACTGTTCTTGGTATCAGAACCAGTTTACTGGCATCAATACCGGTATCGGAATCGAAATTACGGTATCAGTAACCCACTACTAACTGGTATTTAGTAGTAAGACGGTGGGTGGGAAAGGGCTGGCCGTATCTACCACGCTCTATACCAAAAATAAATACCAGCTTTAAGTAGGACTAGATAACAAACCATGGAAGTGAAACACCAGCACTAAAACTGATGAATGTTATTTATTAGTACAATAACAGAGCGAAAAAAGGTCATTCATTCCTGTTATAATAAATTAGTTAACCGATGATTGTCACTTAGTTGTGTGAAGGCGGGGAAAGAAAAAGGAAGCAGTCGTGAATATCATGCACGTACAAAAAAAATTATTTCTGCTATTTAGTAGTACAATGATTGACGAAAGTTAAATTCTACCTCTGATTACCAAGAATTTTTAGTGGTATTTATTAGTACGACAATTACGAGAAGTGAAAACGGGGGGGATTGAGAGTATATGGTACGTCAATAGCTATAGGCCTAGTCCCTAGCTCCAATCTCAGTCACGCTAAGTCGACTTGCACTGCATCACACATTACAGAGATACTAAGCAAACCGAAAATTTAGACATTATCATTTACCTGTAACTGCTGCAAACAAAATAATAATAATAACCCCGGGCATGAGAACAGATTCATCACCCGATTAATGTGTCAATTAACGCAGAAGATATAAATGACAACGAACAACATCGTTTCTATCTTCTGCGTTACTTGACACGACACAACTGGTTTAGCTGCAACTGACTATCAAGTTTTGTACTAAAAATTATTATTGTCATTTGGTCGTTCAACACTTGGGAAATTAAATACTGGCTGCAACCACGATGCTCCATAAAAGAAAGAATAATTATTATTTATTAATATGCTGGAAAAAGTAAATGGCTGGCTGCGATCATGGTCTGTTCCAACAAGGTATTTAGTAGCACGAGTTGAAGGTAATGAAAGGCTAGTAGTACTGTAATGCCTTATACCAAAAATAATGATTGGTGCTTATTTGTATGACAGTTGAGGTGGTAGAAAGCCAGCCTTGACTGTCATGCAAAGCGTAAAAAAATGTCTGTTGCATTTAGTAGTATGATAGTTCGAGGAAAGTGAAAAGTTCGCCGTGAGTTCCGCGGTGAAGATTGTCATATAGTAGATGATGAAAGTTCTGGTAGGTGGAGGTAGGGGGAAGAAGTTTAAAGCCAACCAGTAATAAATCAATTGTAAAAGATGACAACGAATGGCAAATTGTGCAAAAGTTTCAACTCACATTAATTGTGAATCCTTGCCACCAGTGATTTTTTCCATTAAGTTCTTTACACCTTGTGTATCTTGACTGCACATTATTACAGTTGGAAAATCTTCTCCACTTGTGGGTAATTGCTTTATATTCAGAGCAACAGGCACTGAGCGATAATACACAATTCTGTCACTGCACTGGTATGCTGCTGTGATGAGACATACAGTAATTAGCACTGTCCATGTCAATCGCATCTTACGACTTTGCTTTGAATCCTTAATAAAATGAAGTCCGGGAATGTTCAACTCCTTTCCTGGACTTTCGTTTAGAAACTGGACCATTCGTCGAATTCTGCGATACAGTGGTCTTTCCATTTTGAAGCCTGCACTGAGAAAAAGCACCTGAAGAAGAAAAAGTAAAAATAAAACAGCAAATTGTAAAAAAAAAATTACGTTAAATTCTTTAGCTGGCTAGCTGTTTCTAATGAAATGTGCTGCGAAACATTTTACTTACTGAAGTTCGGGCCTCTTCTACCAGACGTACGCCAAGAAGGGAACTTTTTTTGTTCAGTATGTACGGTAATAGGCAGAAAAACACGCGGGCTAACATTGAGAAAAAGTGAGTGTTTGCAACAATCAGACGTCACGTATTCAAATTCATTACTGGAGCTTAGGAGTTGTTACAATCTTGATTTGACCAATAACAGACACATTGCTCTACTGTCTTGTCTGCGGAAAGTGCTAGAGCGGATGATTGTAAAGCGCTTGGAATGGCACCTGGAATACCACGAATGCCTTGTAGGCGTCCAGTTTGGCTATAGGCGGGACAGGAGTGCGCAAGATGCAGTGCTCTTCCTGCTTACTAGCATTAGAGAGGCTTGGCTTAAGGAGGACGTTGTCTTGGCACTCTTTCTAGATATTAAGGCGGCCTATGACACGGTCTCCATTCCCTGGGTTCAGGCCTCTCTAAGTCGAATGGGGGTAGGTCTACGCTTGATTGAGTTGACTCTGCACTCGTAGGTCGTCGTGAGTTTGCCACACGTGTTGGGAAGTATTGGTCGACTGCGGATTCAACGTGCAGAGGCCTCCCACAAGGGAGTTGTCTCAGCCCAACGTTGTTTAATGATGTTCTGGTTAAAATTGGTGCGCACTCGAATATTGTCTGCTATGCAGATGATGTGGCTCTTTGGTTTGTCGGCAGTGATCTTGCTTACTTAGCATGCGAGGCACAAGCTTCTGGACAGGGTTGCTTATATTCTGCAGGAGCACGGCCTCTTGCTGGCTCCTGCCAAGACAGAAGCCGTGGTGTTCTCCCGCAGGTCTGATGTGGTACTGCAGGCTATTACCTGAAGGTGGATGAGCAGGTTGTAACTCCGAAGACCAGTGTCAAGTACCTGGGCGTAATTCATGACTCACGGCTTACTTGGGCACAACATGTTAGTCAAGTTCGTGGCAGAGTCCTCGCCAGGACTGCTATACTGCGTCAACTGACTCACAGGGGTGTTACAAGAGGAGCACTTCTAGCGACGTACTGCACGTTTATGAGGTCCGTGCTTGACTACTCATTGCCGTTTTTGAGTGGGGTAAGACGACATGAGAATTCATTGCAAGTTGTTGCGAACGTCTGTTTGCGCATCGTCACTGGATGCATTTTGACAACGCCAGTGAGTGCGTTAGGAGTTGAGTGTAATGAGCCACCAGTTGAGGTACGGGCGCGTGAGTTTCTGGCCACACTCTGTCTGCAGAATCTCAACATGCGTGATTATGGCATGTTGAGTGAATGTGCGCGTGAAATGCTTGGTGACGCAGGTCGTGGGGTAACTCTTCTGCGCCAAGTGGCAGTGGCGTGTGCGAAGCCTCAGAGTCCATGGACTTGGTGCCATGAGCTGCATGCAGTGTTCTTATCTCAGCCTACTGAATGCGATATTTTCTGCGATGCTTCATTTCACCCAGAGACGTATGTGGGTGGTATTGGGGTAGTTATTCCATCCTTGAAAGTTGAGTTTATGCGCGTGATCCATGACGCGACGTCTAGCACTATGTGTGAGTTAGTGGCAATCTCTGTAGCACTGGATGTTGCGCAAGACATGAGTCTTCCCTCTTTTGCAATTGTGACAGACTCCCAAGCGGCCTGTGGGCTTCTACGCCGCTCGTGGGACAGCTTAGCTGTTGAAGACCCAATTGTATATACCATTTGATGGAAATTCTGGGTTGTGTGGCGTACTGGTGTAGCTACTTTACGGTGGGTCAGAGGCCACAGCGGAGTTTATAGCAATGAGGTAGCGGATGGACTAAAGGAGGCTGCGCGTGGTGCCTGTGGTCGGTTGCATCCTCAAGTCTCTGTTCGTGTGCGTCGAGTATCTGTTCGTCGGTGGGCTCTTACACAGTGGCAGGATGCCTGAAGGACAGCTCGTGATGGAAGAGCTTTGTTTGCAGTGCATCCGGTGTGCTCTACTGTGTCGAACTTGAATGTGTTGCTACACAGAGATGCGCAGATTCTGTCGCGTTTGCGAGTTGGCCTCTCATTGCTGTGTGTACACAGATTCCGGTATGGATGGGTCGATTCTCCAAGGTGCTCTCTGTGTCACATTGACGAGACGGCTGAGCATGTTCTTATACACTGCCACAAGTTTGTTAAGGAGCGGCGCCGTCTGACCCCCTGGTTAGATACGGCCTTCGCTACTCTACTGTCCCATGCAGACGGTTCGCGGCCTCTTGCTAGGTTGCGCGCTGTTGCATCGTTCTTTCGTGATATTGGTATTGCGGTTTAGTTCGACTCCCCCCCCCCCTTTCTGTTTCCTCATTGTGGTAGGCTGAGCTGCTAGAATCTATCAGTGGCGCTCTGTGGTGGTGAATTGTGGAGTGTGGCCTGCTGTCAAGGCGCAGCTGCCGCCATGAGGATGGTGTTGGCTACAAGGTGGCTGTGCTTTAAGGTTGCTGAGTTTGGTCTAGGGGGCTTGAGGAGTTTGGGTGTTTTGCACTGAGTAGTTGTAGTAATAGTTGTAGTTGTGGTTGTAATTGCTGTTGGTATTGTTGTTGTGTGGCTGTATTCCTAGTGGATTTGGGGCGCATGGCATTTGGCTGGGGCCTCAATAAAGTAAACTGGAACTGGTTTGAGTTGATTCATTAGAGCTTCAATCTAGAAGGTCACCAGCCAGTGCCATAGTCAGGGGTGGTGCAAAGAGTGCAAGGCACCCGGGTTCAAGAAAGAGGGAGCCCAAAATTCACGAGTCGGGGGCCAAAAGAACATAAAATTTACTGTATTTTGGTCATGGTTGGGGTTATTTTGTCCCTGATTTTGTTCACTAATTGTTGTGGAGGGAATCCAACATTTTGTCCTTGCACCCGTCCTTGGAAAAGCTAGTTACAGCACTGTCACCAGTCCCACAAAGAAAACCACGATTAATGTCCAACAAGCGTTTTTTCAACAATGAGACATCACTCGCATGTAAATAATAATCAGGAATTTTATTGTTTTACTGTTTAAATAATATTTTATTGTAAGTGTTGGGTCTAGTACCTATCCATTTTTAGTTCGTTTGTTGTTGTAGCATCTTTTGTTTGTGTAATTGTTCATTTTGGGTAACCAAGACTGGTAATATTTCAATTCAAAATGAAAACTTGTTTTGCATGCACTTGTGGATCACAAGCCTGTCAGGAGAACTTTTATTTACAATCTCCATCCATCCACAAATTAATGGCTCTTCAATCAAATCAAGAGACACGCTAGTGTGTCGCCCGCCAAGATAAACGATAACATCCAGATAAAATATGTATATAAGCATGGCGACCACTAGACACATTGTGTCTTAACAGCTAAGGTAGTTTGGCTGTTTTCAGGCATGTGAGGATAAATTACAATGCGACAGAAAAGGCTGAAACTTGTTATATCGGGAGACTTTGGTCACTTGACAACATAAAAGGCATGCTACAAAAGCGTCGAAGTGGGACCTTAGTCATTGAACGGGTAGAGGTAATGTATGTTTTCGTTTAAGTAACAAAGACTAAAGTCAACCAGATGTCACGTTTTTATTGCAAACGAAAACTTAGATTACCTGTCTTTCTAGAATATAGTCAGACCTCGACAAACATGGCAGAGGGATCAGGGTTAACGAGTGCCTGTGCTACGAGCCGGCGACCCCATAGTCAGCTGACCTTGTGAAACGCAAGCTGTCCATTAGCGAGTTATGCAGGAAACCGAAGTAAGCTGATGCAAAAGATCGAAGACAGAAGTGAATTGGAGGAGGTCAATGGAGGGCGCTCGGAGACTGGTGTTCATATAAAGGTAGATACGCGCAGGCGCTGGGATTAGCAGAATCACGCAGGAAAAAAAGCAATGACTCAGGAGTGACACAGCCCGTAGGGGACCGAATATAAGTAGAGGTCCAATAAGGAGAGATTGGCAATTAATTGATGTTGGAGAGGCTAATGGGTGCATTACGCGTTCTGGGCATGAGGAATGAAAACTATAACCTAAGATAGTTAACACTGCCTCAATGAAGTAGGTAGATCTTGTCGGGTCTAGACATGGCTCCTAAGGAAGATGGCAGGGATCGTCTTCATGGATAGGACAGAAGAGGGGACCGTTGAATCAACGGCAGATCAAGTAGGCACAATTTGTACAGTTACTCGGAACAGAAAAGTAAAGCTGAGGAAGTTGGTTGTTGAAGGATGTGAGCTACTCACAGACTTGGTGTGATGTATCCGCAGAAGACCGTGAAATGGCGTCCACGGGAGGCTGACTGCTGTAGGAGGTTATGAGGCAAGGTTGCCTGACGTTTAGCATGTCTGTCTCGAGTGCCAGAGGTCCCTGGGGTTCAAGTCCGGCATTAACCACCCCTGGCACTTTCGGGAACAGAGGGCCCTGTGATGTCTCGTGCTCATGCCGATTATGGCATGAAAAAGAACCTAGGAATTTCCGATGGGATTTACCTAGCAAAATTGTCCCTCTCTCCTTCTGGCGCCATGGCTACGGCTGGGAGCGTATCAAAAAGCTACACTGTAAAACTAAGCATCTTAAAATTGGTAATATGCATCTGAAATTCAGTTGTTTGGTTGATGAGCGTCGTGAAAATCGTAAAATCATCTTAATTTAAGATGCAATAGATCTGTGCTTTAAAGATTTAAGACAACACCAGTTTTAGATGAGTCCTAATTTCAGACGAGTTTTATTTAAGATGCCATTAAACGTAAGATGAATCTTATCATCATATGGAAGACATGCGAAATAAATATTTAAGATGTTTACCTGTTTTAGACGCCATAGTTTTCATTTGCCAGTGTATAAGATGGCAGCAATTTCAGATGTCCACGCAGTTAGATGGTTTATTTTTAAGTTGGAAAAGAGAGAAAATTGGAAAATTGTAAGATAGCAATTTATTTTAAGTGGGGTGACCGGTAAAGACGGCATTATTTTAAGATGTCAACCTATTTTAAGCTATAAAACGGGAAAATTGCTAATATTTTAGGATAGTAGTTTTTTTAAATTGTGAAACTAGCAAAGATGTCATAGTAGATGACGGTACAAAGCATTAAATCGGAAATGAAGTGCAGTTGCCAACATTTTAAGGCGGCAGTTTACTGAATTGGAAAATAACGGTATTCTTTTAGATGGATAAAATATTTTTGGTCAATACAACGCACAATATAATTTGGACCTCATGAAATATTTCAATTAAAACTCCACTCAATGTTATTAAATGCGAAGAGAAACTTAAAAAATATATTTGTACTCTTCTTTTCAATATTTATTCCGAAAATAGGACACAGTGGAGGCACGTAAAGAACTAACCACACAATAACACATTAAAGATGCATAATTACATACACATTAATTATAATAAATACATAGCTTTGACAAAAAAAAATACTCTTCTCCTTACCTGTCCCCCCCCCCCCATTCCCCCTTTTTCATCGACTTATACCAACTTCATTCCTCTGGTTTCATTTTCATACAGATGATGTTGAAAAGAATACCTTCAACAAATACATAGGCTGTCAGATTTGAACAGCTTATATTATAAACAAATGAAAATAAGATGGTTGAGTTTATAGGCGTCATCGCAATGAAATGTCTGCATTATAAGATGCTAGATATGTAAGATGCCTACCAAAGCATCTGCCTTTAAGTGCCAAACTGCTAAGATGGCGTAAACCCGGTGGGCATTTCCAGTTGAGGCCTTAACACGACCGGGCGTAATGTAAGCCCCGGCCAAGCTAGACCACGACCTTTGGCCTAAAGTACTACTGGGTAATCATGGCGATTTCCATGTTGAGGTCTAGCTAGTACAGTACTCTGATCGATTAATACCCTTCCTGTGACGTTATATCACCTGTAAACAGTATCAACGCGTTTGGCTTTTCCAAGATACGTTGAGATTCGTGTATCAAATTGTTTCCAACCAAATTTTGGTGATTTTTCTTATTCGGTTTTCAGGATAGCAGGTTTCGTAAAAACCTATTTGTTTTTTAAAAAATATTTTCTTTCCAAATTTATCAGATTTCAGTTTAAAACAAGCTCCATGATTTCAGCCTCGGAAAGGAAATAGACCTTCTCGAAATTACCACTAAAGCTGACAATATTTCAACCACTTTAACTCATGATCTCGAAGCAAAGTTTGCTTCCTTCAAAAATTGTTTTGAAAACTGGTCACAACATTTTTTCATAAGTCAGAGAAAAATCCTTGAAGAGTATGCAGAGGCTCTACTAGAAAAGCTTGGTACCAAAATTACATCTCATCTTGACCAGAGATTGCAGAAACATGAAAAAAAATTCTGCTGGTGAATTGGTAAATGTGAACAGTGTGGTTGAAACTCAGGACGAAGTCATTGATCACATGCATTGTTTCTGTAAAGCTGAACAAATCCGTTTTACATGGACTCACAGTGGTTTCTGCGCACGTCGATACAACGAAGTCTAGCAACGTGACGGAGGCTATTACCAGTGATAAGGAAAATGTTTCTCTACCAGTGTTCTCCCCATCGCAAGTTTAAAATATCACAGTTAGAAGAAGAAAATACTTCAAGAGACGTGACAGAAAAAAAAGAACAAAAGCATTCTACAAAGAATAATACGCCAAATTCAGTTACTGATCTAACACCAAATGTGTCTACACTTTCCCTCCTAAAGAACAATGAGAAAACGCAGATGGAACAGGCATCAAATACATCCGAGGCAAAGTCATCTTCACACAGGCTAAGGAAAGGCGTAAAAAATGGACAGAAAAAACCGTCATCGTGGGCCACTCAAACACCAGGAACTTAAGAGGGAGCGCACACACAGATTCTAAAACGATTACCTTCCCTGAATTACTTGCTAGTGAACTATCCTCCAAACTCCAGATAATTACAAGTTACGCTGATCAGTAACCTTTATCATCCGTGTCTTTATCATCCGTACCTTTATCTTCTCTGCGGGATCAAACGACATCTAATCAGACTCCCTAAATCGGATTGCTTCGCACATCACAGATTTTATTACCTCTTAAAGGTTTCTTGCCCAAATTCTGATGCGACGGTGGTTGGTCTTTTTCCCAGGCTTGGTCAGTCGAATATCGACTTAGACAGGAAAGTAGTGCACACAAACTCGTTGTTGCGTCAAATGTGTGTGCATCGTAATTTAATTTTGTGTCTATTGACAAGGACATTTTTAGGGATTGTACACTGTTGGCTCGGGATTTTGTACACCTTACGAGCCGAGGCAAAGCAATCTTACAGGACGAAATTTTAGATGTCCATCTTCCTCAGGAAAACTCCAAACATTTAACTGGGAAAGTCCCCAACATTGAATCAACACTGCATTACAGAAATGACCCCGCCTGCATCTTGTTAAACGCACGCAGTCTTGTAAAGAATCTTGGTAGTTTTAAGGCTTTGCTTGGTCTAGGGTGTTACGATTTTATCTTTGTGGTGGAGTCTTGGCTACATCAGGGAATAACTGATAGCATGATCTCAGAATAAAAAACCTATGAGATCATTAGAAGAGATCGTGGGAGTAGAGGAGGAGGTTTGCTGGTTCTACATCATCCTGAATACCCTGTTGTTGTCGAAAGGGTTTCAACAGTGTGTGAGGGTTTGGCAATTGGTGTATTAAGTCTTAGGGTAACTTTCATTTTATGCTACCTGCCAGAGAGCCGGGATGAGGATCTTATCCTTGCAAAATGCAATTTTATCACGGGTGCGATGAGCCAAGGGCATTCCAACATCATATTTGCGAATTCAATCTGTCCACAGTCGATTGGGAGAGAAATTGTGCTAGAGATAGTCATCACCGCCTGTTTCTGGATGAGACCACTTTGCTCGGCCTCACACAACATGTGGAGGACCAACTCGTGGAGAAAACATTTTGGACCTGATCTTCACACAGGAAGACCTTGTCGTTTTTAATGTTACAGTAGGCAACCACTTTCATTTAAGGTAAACACAGCTTTTCTTGCCGAAGGTCAGTAGGTTTCTGGCATTGAACTTCACCACCCAGGAAAAATAAATTATTCCAGGCTAAGAGACTCACTGTCAAATATTAACTAGGAGAATCTGGTTTTCCTTCAGCCCAAAAATGTCGAACAAGTATGGGATTGTTTCCACATGCTTCTCAAAAGCCACATAGACTCTTGCAGGGAGAAACCAACGCAACAGTACTCTAGAAATAGGCAGCCCAAACATATTGTCAAATTGAAAAAGCTTATAAAGCAAATCCAAACAGTGATAATCTTGCAATCTACAACACCGCTCGCAAGCTGTACTCCAGCACTGTAGAAGCA
The DNA here is from genome assembly GCA_023313725.1 of Lithobius niger. Classification (NCBI taxonomy): domain Eukaryota; kingdom Metazoa; phylum Arthropoda; class Chilopoda; order Lithobiomorpha; family Lithobiidae; genus Lithobius; species Lithobius niger. The sequence goes on from JAHWFP010248579.1 coordinate 151,476, forward strand.
TGGCATTGTTCTGCAGAGGAACAAATATTTCGTTCGGGGAGCAAAAATGCTCTTTTCAAGTTTTATAGGAGTAAAGTAAAAACTTCCAGGTCTCTCCCACCTTTCAAACTTGATGACACCTATTAAACTGATAAACGAGATAAAGCCAACACACTTTAGCGAAATCTTTGCATCAAATTCTGTCATAGTTGATGGAAAACAATGCACCATCTCTCCTCCATATGATACCCATTGCGAGAAATGTTGCAAGGTTCTCTTCTCAGAGAGTATTGTTTCTCGTGGTATTAACGCTTTGAAAACAAGTTTCTCATGTGGTCCAGACAGACTTTCGGCCTTTTTATTGTAACAGATTTGTTGTGAAATTAGTTACCCACTTTCTAAACTTTTTACTTGCTCTTTTGAACAAGGGATACTTCCTTCAATTTGGAGCACTGCATTGGTGGTTCCTGTTTTTAAGAAGGGTTCCCCCTCTGACACTTTAAACTACCGACCTATTTCCCTTACTGTTTGTGATTTGTAGAGTGATGGAGTTAATTTTAAGAGATACAATTCTAAATTTTCTTGAACAAGCTTCAATTATTGGTGGAGACCAGTTTGGTTTCCTCCCTGGCAGGTCTACTTCCCACCAATTATTACTGGTACTCGACCACTGGACATCCGCTTCCAATGTAGGAGCACCCTGCGATACGATATATTTTGACTTCAGGAAAGCTTTTGAAATAGTTATCCATCGCAAACTTCTGTTCAAAATAAGTAGATATGGTATCGGGGGCAAACTTTGGTCTTGGCTCAAAGCCTTTCTCCAAAATCGCACTCAACAAGTGGTAGGTGGTGGTATTCACTCATCGGTGGTTAAGACCATATGTGGCGTCCCACAGGGATCAGTGCTCGGTCCACTCTTATTTGTTCTTTACATTAATGATCTAAATCTTGCAAATGGCAATACTTTCGGCAACAAGTTTGCCAACGATATTAAGATAGGCGAAGAAAACCTGTCCCTCGGCCCATCTGAAGCGTTGGCAATTGAAATTTTGTATGTTAAAACATGGTCTGATACCTAGCAATTACCACTTTCAGTAAATAAATGTCTCTCGTTCCACAATGGAAATTTAAACGGTTGTTATAACTACTTCATTAATAATATAAATCTTCCATCTGTTAAAGAAGTCAGGGATTTGAGCATTTGGTTTACTAATGATTTGAAATCGTCTCTACATTGCCAGAAGATCTGTGCACTGGCATTCAAGCGCTTGGCCATTATTAATAAATGCTTTACTTCGGAGAGTTTATCAAACAAAATTTGGGCATTTAGGGTATTTGTGCGCCTTATTCTGGAGTATGCATCACCTGCGTGGTCACCGTATCTAGCAAAGGATTGAACCTGTACAACGCAAATTCACCAAAAAGCTGCCTGGGCTGCGTGATTTACACTATCAGGATAGACTTTCCAGGTGTGGCTTAGACTTACTGGAACTACGTAGGATCAGGTCGATTTGATTTTAACGTATAAGATATTGCATGGTATTAATCCTGTTGATCTTCTGTCGCAAATTCACTGACAGCAGCCACTTAGTGTTTTACCAGGGACCGAGCCACAAGGTCATGAGCCGCAGCGACATTCAACCTCAGGATCCACCATGTTTGAGGCACTCTTGGTGCACTTATGCATAATTGCAAGATATATTTGACTTACTTGTGTATAGGCCTGTAGAGGGCGTTTTACTTCGGCTAGTCGTTTTATTGCGTTAAGACGAGATGTTGTTGGCTTTTTTCTTTGTGTACTTGAACCAAGAGGGTCAGCTTGGGTCACTTAAAGAAGCTGTATTCCAGGATATGGAAAAAACAGAAGCTAATATCGTTTTCTCACAGGCCGGCTTTTCAGTTTAATGCAAAGGCTCTCCCAATTGGGCCTATTTTCGTCATCTTCCATTCTTTGACGCCGCGCCAAGGACCCATTTCACTAGGAGGCACCAATGGAAACTTGTTATTCAGGGTTCCATTACAGATTGTAGAAAGAATTTTTTTTCACTACGCGTCGCCAAAATTTGGAATGCCCTGGCGCTCAGAAACCGTATGTGCAAACACCCTATCGGGTTTTTGCAGATTGCTCCTTAAGTAGCATCTAAATGTGTTCGTTAAGCGGCCAATGTAGTATTTTAACTTTTCTTGAATGCTTTTTGTTTTATTATTATTGTTTTAATTTTTATTATCTCTACTAATATTGACAATTGGTTTTGGCCAAGCTTTATACTACAATACATTTATTTTATTTTATTGTATTTTATTATTTTATGAAACATTGACATTGATACCCGGCTTTTCCCCTCACTTGTCCCTCACGTTTGGCGATGCCATCGGGGACCATTGTGTCCCTGGTAGGTCTAACCTTGGTGGTAATTAGGCATTCGTGACCCCAACCAAATACCATCTACCCTTCCTATGCAGTCGAGCCATCATCTTCGTTTTAAACTTTTAAACTCTTAAACTTTTGCAATTTATTATTTTTAGTTTTAACATCGGATGGCAGTTAGTGACAACCAGGTCCTTGCCATTCCGGTTGTGTTTGCTTAAAATATTATATTATTATATTATTATTAAACAGGCCCGTAGCTAGCCATTGACGATTGGGGTTGGGTTAAGGATACATTTTGGAGGTCTAGGCTATGCAATGAATGCCAATGAACTGCTGTATGCAAGCATGGCAGTAGGGAGACATTTTTTTCAAATGGACTGTCAAGAGCTGAAAAATAGTGAAATCTCTTGCTCAGTTTTATCCCAAACGACCTAAAGGTATTACTGCAAAAAACTTGCACATTTTAAAGCAACAACATGCTACAGTTTTTCAAAAAAGAAGAAAGATGGAAAAAACTGCGAAACCTTTCACAGCTTTGTCCAAAACAATTTGAAGTATTATTGGAGAAAAGCTTTTAAATATAATATGAAATCGACATGCTCGATTTTCCTTTCATTTCTCCCTTGATTCAGGGAAGTTAGGTAATTTGTGCCCTCATTTAGTGCCTTTGGGTCGTTTTTGTCCTTTAATTTGAGATCTTATGAACGCTTATTTGCAAATTGTATACCTTCGAATTTTTTTGGAATTCTTAACAAGTTTTTTGTATAAAAAATGGAATTGTTTCTGCATTAATACAAAAGGAACTTCAAATAGTAGTAGCGATACGTTAACAGAAAAAGAACTACAGCAAATCAAACAGCCAACTCAATTTTCCAATTCGATTTTTAATTTTGCCAGCTATACCCGATTTTTCACGAAGTACGGATTTAGTTCAAGTTCTGTTTTAAATAAAACTATGGCAGAATGGGCTAGCAGACGAACTAGTAAATGAAATTTGTGAGATTTCACGACTTTAGACGGCGAAAACTTGGGAGAAATCGTTACTAAGTTTTTTTTATGTAGTTTTGTTAACGTTTCTGCCTTACTTAAAGGCAATTACATCCATTTTGACATGCATGTTTTACTTTCGGACCACTTACACAATAACTAAACACGAGATGTGCGGTAAGAATACGTTACGTACGTCCGATACAACAATATAATTACTGCATCACCAAAACACAATACGGAGACTGCCATTCTTTTGCTGGAACACGCAGAAATTAATGCCGACAGATGTCACTTATCGATTTCGACTCGCAGCCAATTGAGATAGCTCTTTTGGCTGTGAGAGCTCAAGCGGCCGATGGCCTTAGCTGGCCGACAGTTATAGTGGCCAGCGAAGGGCGTCGGACGCTTTAGCTCTCACAGCTAAAAGAGATATCTCAAGCGGCTACGAGTCGAAATAGATTACTACCATCTGTCGGTATTAATTTCTGCGCATTCCAGCAAAACAATGGCGGTCTCCTTATCGTGTTTTGGTGATGCAGTAATTATATTGTTGTATCGGATGTGCATAACGTATTCTTACCGCAATTGTTTTGTTTAGTTATTGTGTAAGTGGTCCAAAAGTAAAACATGCATGTCAAAATGGATGTAATTACCTTTTAAGAAAGATTTTAATCCTAGCTGTGATGTTGTGTTTTGGAATATTAATATATCAGTAACTTTTCTCTCCCCCCCCCCAGAAATACCAGTTAGGAGTTACTCCTTACTGAATCGCCTCTTCTGGGCACTGTCTTAACAGAGAAAAGGTACGTGAAGTAAAATATCCAACTCAATTTTTAATTTTGCCAACTGTGTATGATTTTCGCGAAGTTAATTCTTATCAAGACTTTAAACTTGGCTGAGACACAGTTTAAAGCATATTTTATTTTTAGTTTCTACATTATCTATGTTATTTTAAGCCATGGTGGTGATGGGCTAACAGGCAATCAAAACGGCTATTTTCCCGCTAGACACAGTCTAGCTCTGAGTTCGCATACTAGTCTGGTAGCAGTTAGACGCCAAAATTATTGTTCTGTCTGTTCTATAAGCAAAGATATGGCTGATATATGATTTTTCAGTCATCTTGGCCGCCATCTTGATATTTAAATTTACCCAAGGGTGACAAATGGCACCCTGCAGAATTTCATTAATAATAATAATAATAATAATAATAATAATAATGACTTTACCACGGTTCAGTGGAAGGTTTCCAGAAGGGTGGTGAACCGCTGACACCGGAACCTGGTCAGAGATGCTGTTAATTATGGCCCATATAAAATGACACGCTAATTTGGTCTTTTGAGGAAGGCGTGTAGAGACTGCCCATCCAACATCCTGCGGAACCCAGATTCTAAGCTCATGCATACCGTTTCCGTGCTAAGGGAATTCCAAATAGGGATGACCCGAATGGAGAAGAAATTTTTTCGACAGTCAAGATGAGAACCCAGAGATGAGATAATTATGTCTTGAAGAAACATAAAACACCATAAAACATTGGGCGGACCTTACTTCCAAGTTTAGGTTAAAAATGCCATTTTGCAACCAGACTATACTTTTTACCAGGGATTAGAAACGGTCAAGGGCAGTGTTTCAGTTACTCGCACGCTAAACGTTACGAAAGCTAATAAAAAAAGCATCTGAAAAGTTACTTTCAAACTGACCGAAGGATGATAATGATTAAACAGTATTCATGGAAATGGGACTTGGCAGTGATATTTAATCCGAGCTTGGCAACTAGACATCTCGAATTTGCTAACTGTATTGGGGAGGGGGGGAGTCCCCCCATCATTACAGGATAGGCATTACAGGATTTGCGGTTGCGAACAAACCTAAATAGAAGTAAAGAATACATGTGTAAATTATACAAACAAATAAAGAGTAAGACAGAAAAAAAAGGAATAATATAAAGTAAATAAGTTAATTTAGTAAATTGAAGTATGTATAAAGTTATATAAAACAAGCAATCCTCGGGGTTGCTACAGCCCCCGGTACAAATTAGTTATGTTATCTGTTAAAACATGTCAATGTACGTGGTCACTTCGAAAACCTAAACTAATTCACATTTACGAACTGAAAATTTTGTGTCCTTATTGGAGAAAGGGAAAAATTATTATCTACTGACCTGACGATTAACCAGAGTGACACTTGAGTTGATCTGGTGGGGAAATGTACCCTTGAAATCACACTTCATACTAACACTCACGTCGTGCAGTGAAGCATCGCGTTCGAAAGACGTGCTTAAACCTCAACTTAGACCATGGTGTGCCTGGGTCTAAAGTTCATTCTTAGTCCCAGGCCTAATATGCTCATTAACCCGAGGATTATCGCCTAACCTGATATGAAATCATAGATGTTTGCAGATATGGGACTAACTGCTCCGTATTAAGTTAGGCTGCAGCTTAGGGGCTCTACATTCCTTAGCCATCAACTTAGTTCGCATTGGATATCGCCGGGTATTCGTGATACCAAACTTACGCCTAAGATTAACAGTACACCTCAACTGGAAATCCCCACCATTAAAAACGTATGCAAAATTTTAAGATGCCAAAGCATCTTACTTTAGGGTCACTAATGTCTTAAAAACGGATGCAAATTTTACATCTTAGTTTAAGATGCTTATTTTTTGCAGTGTAAGCTACAGGAGGTCGTATTTGGGAGACCAGACATCCGCGGCCGAGATGTGGCCACCCCGGTGCAGCATATCGTCTGGAAAAGCAGAGTAGTCGGAGAACTAGAGTGGAGACAAGTCAAACTTCATGGAAGATGGGTGTTCACACCACGGTTGTGCTGACGGAAGTACGAGTCAGCAATAATTTTAAAAAAGTAAAAGAAACGATTGCCAATTGGAGACATTCGGAACGAATCGGTAAGGCGCTAAGGGACTGGGAATGCATTGGTATCAGCTAGAAGGACCGTAGGAATCGGAGCTTGTGACTGCGGAGTTGTAAGAGCGATCGGCGACCAATGAGAAACCAATTGAAACTGTGACTAAAGTAGTGGGGTCGGAACCAGGAAAAGGCTGGAGACCCCAAATGAACTAACAGCAGAGTGGGACCGGTTTCACAGTGTGAGGCTAGGGACAACCAGGAACTAGAAAACAGTGAGTCACGTAAGGGGCCCTGGATCATAGGGTGATGTTCTTAGCCAGTCGGTGATACGAGATACATGGCAATTGTATCGTTGATATGTTCAAGTAATGGGCGAACCTCTAGAATACTGGAATAAAGTCGGGCACACCATCGAATTACCAGGCTTCAGATGCATGGAGACCGTGAAATACAGGAGAAGAGAATGCCGCCGACCCTATATAACCAATACGGCCCCCTATGGGACAAACGGACGGAGTGTCCGAAGTTGTTGGGCTTGTTGTGTTGACGGCAGTGGTAGTGGGCTGTGCATGCCAGTGTGGTGAGGTATGGAAGACACCTGGGACAGAGATTCTTGAGAAGAAGCTGCTACTGCTGGTCGTAACGTCTAAAGACCGGTGAAGGCCAGGTGAGTGGACAAGGCTGTCGACACACTAAACACATTCGGAGCACGTTGTGCCTTTGATTCAGCACACAGTTATACACGACCGGGTGCTGTTGATGGAAACAGTTTTCTTGAGGAGATCGTCCCTGTTGCAAATTTCGTATTGTTGTAAATGACGATGCGATGGTAACATCAAGATAAGCCAAGTCATCTGGCTGGGAGAACGAAGGGACAGGCATAAAAACGGATGATGGGGCGAATTGACCGAGCCATGGGCCTCAGGCCGCAAGAGTCCTAAGATGGCCCTGTAGATGAGCGAACGGTGCCAAAACGATAGTGTAGGAAGCAATTAGTGGGCCTGTCGGTGCAGAGCCTCGTGTGGAAGGTAACGGGTGAAATTAAGTGCCCGGAGTTTACAGCATGGAGATCGTCGAGCTCCGAAGTATAAGAATGAGACGTTGCGAGTAAAATGTTGCCCTCTAGATGGGTGAAGACCTCGGGTATAAGGTGGAGCCCAAGAAGGATGAAAAGAAGAATATCTGAAGACGGGAAGGGAAACCGTAATGTTGGCGATGGCCGTAGAGGTGGCAGTCGAAGTAGACCGAGGAAATGCTGAAGCCGGTGTCAAGGGATTATCAACGGAGGCACCGTGGCAGGAGTGTCACCGAACCGGAGTGGAGAACTGAGGCTAGGTCGTCGCACCGGTTCCCTCTTCTTTGTAAAGGAACCAGAAGTAGTTGAAGAAGACTTGACCGGAGACTGAACAAGTGAAAGGTCTGAGGGACCCCACAGTTTAGGAGTGTGAAAAGGTGAGCCTGGCTGGGCTGGTAAACGGACGATGTTGCATGATAAGCCACGTGCACTGAACGTGGGACGAGTAAAGCATAAAGCGCAATGGTCGAATAGTCGGAGTGGAGCAGAAATATGTCTTGCCAAAGAACAAGAACAACAAGCCAAAAATGGAAAGCACGATTTCAGCTCAAGTCCAGATCTCCGTAGTGTGAAATCGGAAATTAATAAAAGTTTTGACACATGTTCACCAAGTCCAATAAAGCTTGTATACTAAATTTGAGTGGAAAATATTGAAAGACAGCACAGAAACTGAACATCGAAATTTCAGCAGATTTTAATAAATCTGCAGTTCAAAAGAAATAGCCTGGACCGACAGACAAATGGTTGCAAAGTTTCACAAACATTTTTTTTTTACCTTAGGGCTCATTTGTGCACCGACCTCGCCACGTAAATGTTATAGCAAACTTGATTTTACTTAGTCAGTGTAAAATTCTATGTTTGCTTCTCGCCTTAATGGAACATTCTTCTTTCGGACTGTCTACTATAATGAGTAACAATGGCAGCAAATCAAATGGAGAGAGATGATGGTCTCTGGAAAGAAGAAAACAATTCCTACCGTAGTGTAAAATTTCTGACTGTTATTTTTAAAAGCCATGATAATTCCAGTGGTTGGTTGCGATTCAATAAAACCAAGATTAGCGCCATGTTGGAACATAATTATTAATACCTAGGTAGCAATCTGGAGCTAGTCGTTGAGCTAGCTGTAAGGGGCACAGCATAGAAAAGGAGGTAAAAAACCCTGACGTCATTGAGTTAAACCAATGCTGTTAAAGCGTGTTTTTAAGGCTTTAAAATGCGCCATTTTTTTTATTTATTCACAGCTGCTTCAATTTTCAGCAAGTGGAAGCTTTTCTTTTCTAATTTATAATCTTAATACATGTTCCGCAGAGTAAAGGATTGGACAGAACAGAATTACTTTTAATATTCAGATTAGAAGGAGAAGAATTCAGAAAAGGTTATAGTTTAGGAGTTAAAGGCATTTTTTAGTTGAAGTGGTATCTAATTTTTTTATGAACAAGAAACACATGAAGATGCTAGATATGAACGTAACCAAATTTTTATTGCAATTTTAAGACCGGAAATGAGCCACCATCTTGGAAAAAATGGCACCAGTGAGATTTTTTTCTAATATTTTTAATATCTCAACTTCTACCTTGGTGGAAAGAAGACATCGTAACCTTTCAGAAAAGTCTTAAGTGTAGCCTTTTAAGTTAAGTTGGACGCTTGAAGGAGTACATTCTAGTCGAAAATTGTAACCATTTTGACTGCTATGACATTGCTACTTCGTTTTAAAATGGAATAAGATAGCCCCTATGTAAGACATAACGGTAGAAAACTTGGCTATTACTAGTTGGAAAAAAAGGGAAAAACAACCCTTTTCAAACAGCCATTTTTTGAAGAATTAGCAACTGCACGGCAATGGGAACAACTTCAGCATGCACGTTATGACGAATTAGCAAAACTGCATGAGAATGACGAATTCCACGGTGGTACTCGAATGAACCGCAGCATGAAAAAGACGAATTGCGGAGGACTCGTTACTTCCTACGATGAATTCTTGGTACACTACGACCGATGCGATGGAAAAATGATTACGCCCGAAAAAAATCAAGTTTGGTTGTATATATTACTGCGAAGCCTGTTGGAAGTATTTTCCCGATTTGGAACGAGCTACGGTTCATACCAAGATTTTCCATTCGTCTCTTCCGATGAACGAAGAGACGGTTTTGACATCGGAAGATAAAAAAAAGGACCAACGACGATCGATGAAGAAGAAGAAAATCACGATCTTCCAATGTTGGACAATGAGATTTTCCCGTGCCAGTATTGCGAGAAAACGTTCACGAGCAAGAGTTATAAACGGAGGCACGAAAGGCGTCACTAAGGTAAATGTAACATAACCTGCAAATCGTGCGGTGATACTTATTCGGACGGTCTTGCTTATAAACGGCACGAGTGTGGCGGGGCTGTAAAACAACGTGGAAAAGAAATTGGAGAGTCTTCGAGAAAGAGACTAAAATTGTCTTTTCCTAAACTCAAACCATTGTTGAGGAAAGGAATAGTTTCTCGAATGCCGGCAAATTTCAACCTCATAGTAAACAACGTCAGATCTCTAGCGGTGCCTATAATAGAGGATACCAGAATCGACTGGGCTTTGTCCTACATGATTCACGATTTGAAAGACAAGACGGAAGTGACCGACGATACCGAACTCGAAATGAAACTCTTCAGTTCGGATTTAGGAGGTTTCGATCTCGTGCGTGATGCTTTCAACAATTGCTTCTTGATTTTCAAGCGGGATTTTACGTCGAATGAAATCCACTACGAACCGTTGATTTTGTTGAGGATAAATATTGGAATCTTTTAGAGCAATGTCAACATCTTATGGTAAACATAAAAGCTCAAATTGGATTATGCATTCTCTTCGAAAAAGCGACGGATAATATGGAAACTGTTAAAGCTTATTTCAATTCCAATCTGACCAGAGTAGGAAACAAGGAAGTTCTCTCCGAAATGTCAAACAAGATTCTGCATAGTATTGGACAGTTTGCCGTAGAAGGAAGTGGATGGGTTGTCAAGCAACGCGTGTGCACCGAACTATGTGATGGTATCTATAGCCCATTTGCCGGAAAAGGTTATGTGCCACTTCCCGACAATCTTAAAATAGGCCGCGATATACTGGTCAACGTGCGTAGTGAGGATGATAGATGTTTTGTGTGGTCCATGTTGGCTAGTATACACCCTGTCCCATCTTCGCAACACGACTAGGATACAAAACATTACATTTCTCATGTGCATGAGTTAGTTGTCGGCATGTTCGATAAATACACCGTTCCTTTATCCAAAATAGCGGCGTTCGAAAAAGCCAACAACATTTCGGTATCTGTTTTTGGTTTCGAGGAAGTTGAACCTTGCATTTATCGTGTGAGTTCCTTAGTTGAAAGTAAATATCACGTCGAATTGCTTCCTCTAAATGGCCACTACGTGACGATAAAAGACTTCAATAAATTCATCGCGTGTTTCAACCCCCAAAAGCGCTTGAAGTATTTTTGCAGGCATTTCCTACATGGTTTTCAAACTCGTTTCAGGTATGAAAACAACCACTTTCCTTCTTGGAAGGGAGTTCCATTTCAAAAGACCTCGTTGCCCGACAATGATGTTATCCAGTTTAAGAATTTCAAGAACGAACTTAAAAGATTGTACATAGCCTATGTGGATTTTGAAGCGGCGCTCCATCCAGTCTCCAGTTGTGATGGAAACAATACATACACCAGAGGTAATCACATACATCAAGCTTGCAGTTTTGCCTATGTGATTGTGGACCATCTAGGCGGAATATTTTCCAAAAGGTTGTACAGAGGAGTAGACTGTGTGAAGGTTTTCTTCGAATCTATATTAGAGGAGCAGAAAAAAATATCGTGGCTTACGTGGATTCCCACAAGCAAAGGATGAAACGATTAACCAAGGAACAGTGGTTGCTCTACAAAACAGCTGCGGTGTGCCATCTTTGCAAACACGGTGCATTTACCTCACCCGAAGCAAAGTTTAATAGGTTTACGAAAGTAAGAGACCACGACCATATCACCGGTGAATATAGAGGTGCCGTGCACAGCAAGTGTAACATCGCTTACACTTTAAACAAAAACATAGCAGTAGTTATGCATAATTTCGAAAAATACGACAGTCATTCCGTCGTGAAGGCTTTGAATTAATTCAAAGATTTGAACGCTCTTAATAATGTGAGGATCATAGCAAAAAACAAGGAAAGAATCAGCAGCATGAAATTGGGTGGTTTTACTTTCATCGATAGTCTAGCATTTATGACGGCATCGTTAGAAACTTTAGCTTCGAACTTAAAGCGCTTTTACATTATGGACAAGCTTTTCGAAGGTGAATCGATGGAACTCGTATCAGGCCTTAGGCAAAAGGGTGTGTTTCCGTACAAATACCTGACAAACGTGGAAGTGTTTGAGGAGGAGCGTTTACCTCCCAAGTCAGCATTTACGTCGTTGTTGAAAGGAGCGATCTGCTCCGAATCTTACGAACACGCGTTGAAGATTTGGGATTTAGGCAAATGCAAAACGTTCGGAGATTATCACGATCTGTATTTGTGGACGAACGTTGGGCTTTTAGCCAATGTTTTTGAAAACTTTAGAGTGACGAATTTGGCTAGTTACGGATTGAATCCCTCCCATTACATTTCTACACCCTCACTATCTTGGTACGCGGCGCTCAAGAGGACGGGAGTGTCTTTGTATCTCTTCACTAATATTGACAGGCATCTTATGGTGGAAAAGGGTATAAGAGGCGGTGTCTCATTTATAGCTAGAAGATAAGCTAAAGCCAACAACCCATATATGCCATCTACCTTCGACCCTGATAAAAAGAATTCTTACATCATATTTTTGGACTTCAACAACTTGTACGGTTGTGTAATGTGCGAGTATCTACTGACCGGAGAGTACGAATGGGTGCCGGAAGACCGACTTGAGGATATAAATCTCGATAATTACGGAGACGAGAGTGATACGGGGTTGATATTAGAAGTGCACTTGGAATACCCGGAGATGCTTCATGCGTCTCACAATGATTTCCCATTAGCACCCGAGCACATGAAAATCACAAAGTCTGTACTTTCTCCTTTCAATCGTCGGGCAATCGAGGACTTGCGGTTAACGTACAGCAAAGGCCTAAAGCTAACCACTAACCTTTTCTCAAAGACAAAGTACATGGTGCACTATAGGAATTTGAAATACTATCTTTCTCTCTGCATGGTCCTCAAGAAAATAAACAGAGCAATTAGCTTTAAGCATGCAACTAGGCTGAAATCTTACATCGAGTTTTATAACGAGAAATATCAAGCAGCTACTAAGGATTTTGACAAACATCTCTACAAACTGATGAATAACAGCATTTTCGGTAAGACGATTGAAAAACAAACGTAAGAGAAACAACGTCTTGATAGCAACGACGAAAGAGAAAGCCATCAAGTACGCATCTCACCCCCGCACTACGAGTTTCACGTCTCTAAACGAGGATTTAGTAATTTTTACAAAGACTCCCGCAAACATCATCCTGGACAAACCCATCATGGTTGGGTTTAGCGTCTTGGAACTGTCCAAGTTACTAGTCTACCAGTTTCACTATGAACCCATGATGAAAAAGTACGGACCGGAGAAATGTAAACTCCTAGTTACGGATACTGATAGCTTGTGTTATTCGATAGAAACGGACGATGTTTACAAAGATATGGAAGAGGATGCGTCGTTGTTCGACACGTCAGACTACCCCAAAGACCATTTTCTACACTCCGACATCAACAAAAAAGTATTGGGAAAGATGAAAGACGAGAGCGCGGGTTGCCCAATTTCTGTGTTTGTAGGTTTAAAGTCTAAGCTCTACAGCGTTTTACAATCGGATAGAAAAAACAAAATGGCTTGCAAAGGCATTAAAAAAACAGCACAAGTCGTGCAGGAAACGTACAAGAATGTGCTGTTTAATAATAGCATCGTAAGAACTCTAGGGTCTTACATTCGTTCGGAGGGTCATCAACTGAAAACTGTCACCATCAACAAGTTCGCTTTCAGTCCTTACAATGACAAAAGATGGGTATGCGATGATGCAGTCAGTACTCTCGCCTATGGGCACGTGAATTCAGCTTAAACTATCTATGTTATCCGTCCAGCTGTTGTATTTAGAATCGTAGCCTTTCCATTTAACGAAATAAAGCATTTTCCCATCTTTTCCTTTCTTTTTACGTAACATCTGCTCCACTAGAAATAAATCTGGAACTAGGGTTTTTTTAAGTTTCCTGTTCATAGAAACCTCCGAGCACCGTTTCACCCGACTCATCCTTTAAAAGATACGTAACTGGTTGTAAAATTTTGCAAATACCCTTTATCGAAAATTGTTTTAACTTTAGATATCCTGACTTTATTTCCTACAGCAAATTTGGGTTTCTTTAGCAAATGTTTAAGGCTAGTTCGTCTGAGCAATGGTTCGTGACGTCTGGTTACTTCCGTAGGTTTAAGTTTTGTGGTGGAATGAACCGTGTTGTTGTAATGCGAAACTAACTCGTCGATAATGTGTACCCACTTGTAATTTCCCTGCCTGGTGAATCTTTTCCACATTCGAGTTTTCAGCGTTCTGTTGAAAGGTTCTACCACGCTCGCTTTCTTCTCAGAGTACGTAGAGTACATGTTGATGTTATAGCGCCTCAGTAGCGCTTTGAAGTCTTTATTGTAGAACTCACTACCTAAATCGACTTGTAAATTTTTAGGGGCGGTCGCTCCTGAGAGTATCTTCTTGAAAGCTTCGGTAACATATACACTGGTTTTAGATTTAAGGGGAATGGCCCAAGCAAACTTGGACATGACGTTAATGCAGGTCAGTAGGTAGTTAAACCTTTTATTTAGTTTAGCATACGGTATCATTTCCACCAAGTCAACCTGCCATAGATCGTTCAGGCCTAGTACAATCACTTTCCGTCTCGGAAAATTTTTCCGCGTTGGTTTGTGGAAGTTCGTTTAGGAGTTGATCCATTTTTTTATTTCCCATTCCGAACCTGAGTTTTGTTTTCATGATTTTCTTAACGATGGCAGCTGCTAATTTTTCTCTCCACGCCAGAGAAGGATCTCGTCTCACTCTTTGAGCTTTTGCAATTAAAACTTCATCGGCGGCGTGTCGCTCTTTTAAATCCGAGCTTTCGGCGTAAACTATATCGTGTTCCTTGCACGCTTCGTCTAGTTTATTTATTCCAGGATCTCCTCGTGCCAGTCGCATCTTCAGTTTAGTTCCAGGACCACAGTATTGATATCCCGGTAAATGCATTTCAACGGGGAAGTTATCTATGATTTTGTTCACGAGTCCCTTTCCCAATTTGACGAAGTAAGCTTTTTTTTTTGTACCACATACATCGCAAAAGACTATCTCCATCAGTCTGTTGTTTCGTGAAGTTGTAGAAACTGGGGGTTTCGATTCGTTAAAAGTCGAATGTTTACATTTAACGCAATATTTCATCTTGATTTCTTTACGGTTGCTCTTTTTTACTATAGAACAATCTTTTTTCATTCCGAGCATATCTTTTTTTAAAAAAAGACATCATGGATTCCTGTTAGGTTATTCTCACCGGCAAAGACTCTGACTTGAAAATTAATCTAAACACCCCCATCCATTTGGACTCGGAAAAAAGTTAGACATGTACAACAGCATCCACAACATCACCTCGAAAAATAACGAAATTCAGTACACGACCGATGCTGGTGTCTCCTGGCATAAAGTGTTAGTGAGTCCCGGTGCTTATGAAATTGAGGATTTGAATTAATTTCTCAAGTCGGTGATAGATGGTAATGGTCACAACAAGGATGCCATTACGATTCTTCCAAATCTAAACACTTTAAGAACCAACTTAATAATTACCAATCCGAGTTATGGAATATCTTTTTCGGGTGACAAGAGTTTGGCTCAAGTCTTGGGGTTTGACTCGGGCAACTACATGAGAAGTCGAGAGAGTCAAAATACCGTCGACATTATGAGCATCAATACAATTTTGGTTCACGTGGATACATAGGCAATTTGTACCTAAATAACGACACTCAGCCCACTTTATACTCCTTTTATCCTAATTCCCCACCCAGTTTCAATATCATAGAGTGCCCTCATAATTTGATTTACCTTCCGGTGACTACAAAATTAATCAGAAATATAAGAGTTTGGCTCACTTCGCAGACCAACGAACCGTTGAATTTAAACGGTGAGACGCTCACGGTACGTCTTCATTTGAGATCTAAAAAGTAAAAAATGGATCAAAATGCTCGTGTTTGGGAAAAAAGGCAAAGGACTCTTTCTTAATTTTAACTCTAACAATAAAAAATAAAAGGTTTGACGCCAAGAAATAAAGCTTTCATCAAATTTATAACAACTCCCACAAAATGAGCATAAAAAGAAGATTACTTAAAAATCAACGAACCATTGGTGTACGATTCATCGGTCGCCCTTACACTTACCACGAATACAATCCTATTGTTGGCACCAATCTCAACAACGTAAATTCGGAAATCCGAATCCATGTTGAAAACCAAGATTTATTTCTGCACGTTGCCAACAGCTACCTCCTGATTAAAGGGAGGTTGCTGAAGGATGATTATTCGGCTTACACGGACGCTGACGTAGCTAGTCTTATAATTAATGCTCCCATGTTCCTGTTTTCTAACATAAAATACCATCTCGGTGATAAACAAGTCGACGAGTTAAATTATCCGGGGTTCGGTACTCTGATGAAGGTCTGCTCACTTACGGCTCGGAGGAGCAACCGGCTCTGCTCGGCCAGTGCTGGGCGCTGGATAGCGCGGCTTCAGTTGCTGCCGAACTAACAGACAACTTGGGATACAAACAGCGGAACGCGTCTATCATCGTTGAAACGACTCCCAAGGGAAGCTGTACATTCGCCATCCCTCTGAAACACGTCATGGGATTTTTCGAAAATTACGATAAGCTAATCTACGGAACTAAGCACGTGCTCACACTCATGCGAGCGAGTGACACTAACGCCATCTTCAAAGCAGCGGCAGCGGCCAATGGCAAAGTCGTTCTAAATAGCATCAGCTGGCTCGTTCCACATGTCACGGCATCGGACGAGCAGAAACTTAAACTCTACAATCTCATCGACCACGGAGCGACCGTGGATTTAGGATTTAGGCACTGGCATTACGATAGCTGCGTGCTCCCTCAAAATATCAGCTTCACTTGGCGCGTACTGACTACTTCGGCTGTTGAAAAACCTAGGTGGATAGTTTTAGCTTTTCAAACTAACAGGCAGGACTCTTTAGTCAAAAACCTCTGTGTGTTTGACCACTGCAGTCTGCAAGATGCTCATGTGACTTTAAATTCCGAAACATATCCGTTTCTCGATTTAAATACCAATTTTGCCACTGAAGAGTACGTTGGTCTGTACAGAAAGGCGCAGCAATTTAGGCAGCTTTGCTACGACACCAACGACTTGAGTTTCGACTTGCTTCAGTTCAAGAAAGCCTATCCTCTAGTGGTGTTGGATTGCTCCAAACAGTCCGAGAGGCTTCAATCGGGAATCGTGGACGTACAAGTCAAACTGAAGTTTAGAGCAGCAGTGACGGCTAACACTACCTGTCATGCTCTGCTCATTGACGACAGGAAAATGAATCTAAAGTTGGATAGAGGCAAAGTTGAAGTTGTTTACTAAATAATAATAATAAAAAAGATATAGCGCTCAAAACAAAAGCGCGCAAAAAGAAAGGCGCATTTTTGCCGTTGGCATTGCTAGGACCGATTTTAGCTGGGGTCGGAGGGTTGGCGGGCGGAACTGCAGGGGTGGTATCTGCCGTAAAAAAAAGCACAAAACGATGCAAAAATTCTGGCTGAACTCGTTCGACATCACAAGCAAGTGGAAGGTTCTGGCTCGAAAAAAAAAATTAAGCAAAAAAAAATTGCCCCGTGGCAGAGGTCTGTACTTAAGACCACCCAAGGTTTAATCGACTTTAATAAACCTTTAACGAATTTTGATTTAAATGGAATGGCTAGAGAATGGCTATGTTTTTTGCACTTTACGGATCGTAAATACTTCGTTAGTAAAATTTTGCAGATACCCTTTATCGAAAATTTTTTTAACTTTACATATCCTGACTTTATTTCCTACAGCAAATTTGGGTTTCTTTAGCAATTGTTTAGGGCTAGTTCGTCTCAGCAATGGTTCGTGACGTCTGGTTACTTCCGTAGGTTTAAGTTTTGTTGTGGAATGAACGGTGTTGTTGTAATGCGAAACCAACTCGTCGATAATGTGTACCCACTTGTAATTTCCCTGCCTGGTGAATCTTTTCCACATTCGAGTTTTCAGCGTTCTGTTGAAAGGTTCTACCACGCTCGCTTTCTTCTCAGAGTACGTAGAGTACATGTTGATGTTATAGCGCCTCAGTAGCGCTTTGAAGTCTTTATTGTAGAACTCACTACCTAATTCGACTTGTAAATTTTTAGGGGCGGTCGCTCATGAGAGTATCTTCTTGAAAGCTTCGGTAACATCTACACCGGTTTTAGATTTAAGGGGAATGGCCCAAGTAAACTTGGACATGACGTTAATGCAGGTCAGTAGGTAGTTAAACCTTTCATTTAGTTAAGCATACGGTATCATTTCCACCTAGTCAGCCTGCCATAGATCGTTCAGGCCCAGTACAATCACTTTCCGTCTCGGAAAATTTTTCCGCGTTGGTTTGTGGAAGTTCGTTAATGAGTTGATCCATTTTTTTTATTTCCCATTCGAACCTGAGTTTTGTTTTCATGATCTTCTTAACGATAGCAGCGGCTAATTTTTCTCTCCATGCCAGAGAAGAATCCCCTCTCACTCTTTGAGCTTTTGCAATTAGAACTTTATCGGCGGCGTGTCGATCTTTTAAATCCGAGCTTTCGGCGTAAGCTATATCGTGTTCCTTGCACGCTTCGTCTAGTTTATTTATTCCAGGATCTCCTCGTGCCAGTCGCATCTTCAGTTTAGTTCCAGGACCACAGTATTGATATCAGTCTGTTGTTTCGTGAAGTTGTAGAAAGTGGGGTTTCGATTCGTTAAAAGTCGAACGTTTACATTTAACGCAATATTTCATCTTGATTTCTTTACGGTTGCTCTTTTTTACTATAGTACAATCTTTTTTCATTCCGAGTATATCTTTTTTTTTAAAAAAAGACATCATGGATTCCTGTTAGATTATTCTCACCGGCAAAGACTCTGACTTGAAAATTAATCTAAACACCCCCATCCATTTAGACTCGGAAAAAGTTACGAATTGGCTTTGCTTAATTTAGACATGTACAACAGCATCCACAACATCACCTCGAAAAATAACGAAATTCAGTACACGACCGATGCTGGTATCTCCTGGCATAAAGTGTTAGTGAGTCCCGATGCTTACGAAATTGAGAATTTGAATAAATTTCTCAAGTCGGTGATAGATGGTAATGGTCACAACAAGGATGCCATTACGATTCTTCCGAATCTAAACACTTTAAGAACCAACTTGATAATTACCAATCCGAGTTATGGAATATCTTTTTCGGGTGACAAGAGTTTTGCTCAAGTCTTGGGGTTTGACTCGGGCAACTACGTGAGAAGTCGAGAGAGTCAAAATACCGTCGACATTATGAGCATCAAAACAATTTTCGTACACATGGATATCATAGGCAAGTCGTACCTAAATAACGACACTCAGCCCACTTTATACTCCTTTTATCCTAATTCCCCACCTGGTTTCAAAATCATAGAGTCCCCTCATACTTTGATTTACCTTCCGGTGACTACAAAATTGATCAGAAATATAAGAGTTTGGCTCACTTCGCAGACCAACGAACCGTTGGATTTAAACGGTGAGACGCTCACGGTGCGTCTTCATTTAATATCTAAAAATTAAAAAATGGATAAAAATGCTCATGTTTGGAAAAAAAGGCAAAGGACTCTTTCTTAATTTTTACTCTAATAATAAAAAAAAAAGTTTGATGCCAAGAAATAAAGCTTTCATCAAATTTATAACAACTCCCAGAAAATGAGCGTAGTAGAAGATTACTTAAAATCAACGAACCTTTGGTGTACGATTCATCGGTCGAGTCTTACACTTACCACGAATACAATCCTATTGTTGGCACCAATCTCAACAACGTAAATTCGGAAATCCGAATCCATGTTGAAAACCAAGATTTATTTCTGCACGTTGCCAACAGCTACCTCCTGATTAAAGGGAGGTTGCTGAAGGATGATTATTCGGCTTACACCGATGCTGACGTAGCTAGTCTTATAATTAAGACAATAAGATGTTTGCGAACATCAAATACCATCTCAGTGATAAACAAGTCGACGAGTTAAATTATCCGGGGTTTGGTACTCTGATGAAGGTCTGCTCACTTACGGCTCGGCGGAGCAACTGGCTCTGCTCGGCTAGTGCTGGGCGCTGGATAGCGCGGCTTCAGTTGCTGCCGAACTAACAGACAACTTGGGATACAAACAGCGGCACGCGTCCATCATCGTTGAAACGACTCCCAAGGGAAGCTTTACATTCGCCATCCCTCTGAAACACGTCCTGGGATTTTTCGAAAATTACGATAAGCTAATCTACGGAACTAAACACGTGCTCACACTCATGCGAGCGAGTGACACTAACGCCATCTTCAAAGCAGTGGCAGCGGCCAATGGCAAAGTCGTTCTAAATAGCATCAGCTGGCTCGTTCCACATGTCACGGCCTTGGACGAGCAGAAACTTAAACTCTACAATCTCATCGACCACGGAGCGACCGTGGATTTAGGATTTAGGCACTGGCATTACGATAGCTGTGTGCTCCCTCAAAATATCAGCTTCACTTGGCGCGTACTGACTACTTCGGCTGTTGAAAAACCTAGGTGGATAGTTTTAGCTTTTCAAACTAACAGGCAGGACTCTAGTCAAAAACCTTGGTGTGTTTGACCACTGCAGTCTGCAAGATGCTCACGTGACTCTAAATTCCAAAAGATATCAGTTTCTCGATTTAAATACCAATTTTGCCACTGAAGAGTACGTTGGTCTGTACAGAATGGCGCACTAATTTAGGCAGCTTTGCTACGACACCAACGACTTGAGTTTCGACTTGCTTCAGTTTAAGAAAGCCTATCCTCTAGTGGTGTTGGATTGCTCCAAACAGTCCGAGAGGCTTCAATCGGGAATCGTGGACGTACAAGTCAAACTGAAGTTTAGAGCAGCAGTGCCGGCTAACACTACATGTCATGCTCTGCTCATTGGCGACAGGAAAATGAATCTAAAGTTGGATAGAGGCAAAGTCGAAGTTGTTTACTAAATAATAATAATAAAAAAGATATAGCGCTCAAAACAAAAGCGCGCAAAAAGAAAGGCGCATTTTTGCCGTTGGCATTGCTAGGACCGATTTTAGCTGGGGTCGGAGGGTTGGCGGGCGGAACTGCAGGGGTGGTATCTGCCGTAAAAAAAAGCACAAAACGATGCAAAAATTCTGGCTGAACTCGTTCGACATCACAAGCAAGTGGAAGGTTCTGGCTCGAAGAAAAAAAATTAAGCAAAAAAAAATTGCCCCGTGGCAGAGGTCTGTACTTAAGACCACTCAAGGTTTAATCGACTTTAATAAACCTTTAACGAATTTTGATTTAAATGGAATGGCTAGAGTAATGAAAATTCCAAAATTCAGAGATACTTTTAGTAAAGACACGCTTCCCTTAAAACTTTGGCCTACTGGTGAAAATGGAATAGTAAACTTGGAACATTTCCAAGATGGAGACGGAAGTCATTGGGTAGCTTATTCCACCGTTTCGGGAGAACCTTGTTATTTCGATAGTTTTGGCAACATGGGTCCTCCCTGGTCTGTGGAAACTACTTGGGACCGGGAATAAAATACAATTACGAACGCATACAAAACTTTGACCAGATTTGGTGCGGTCACTATTGCTTATTTTTCTGTTTTAGATAGGATGAGGCGAGTCATCTATTGAAAAGTTACGTGCAAATCTAACTGGAAATAAACGTCTTCAGGGTGAAACTCTTCGAATGCCTCTACAGTGATGGGCAAATTTTTTTCTATTACGTAAGGAATTTCGAAAACGGTAGCTGTTGAATGTTCGTCCTTTAGTTTAGTAATGTAAAGGGCGCTCGTTCCTATTTTACATTTAGTAACGAGTGCAACACTCGGGTAGCTGCAGTAGAAAATTGCTTTATGAATTAAACCTGGACTCGTAAACACGAAGCTCGAGAGAGGACCGGAATTAACGAACCAATCGCTCTTTTTTTCCAAAGGGCTTTTCATGCAGAAACTGAGCAGCATGAAACTGTTCTCATGCACAAATTTCTTCGTAGCCGCATCACTCGGTAAAGTAGGTTCGCTTCGATTTCTAATCGGTTTGTTCGTGGCATTAAAGTATTCTTTTTGCTCATCTTGTAACAAACAATTGCTGTCGACAAATACCTTAGTAACAGCATCGTTCGGTAAGGTAGGTTGGCTTAAATTTCTGATCGGCTTGTGCGTCGCGTTGAAGTATACTTTTTGGTCGTCTTGTAATAAACAATTCCTATCGACGTACACTTTTGATGCTGCGTCAGCAGTGTGCCGGGGGAAAGCTATGTCTTTAATTTGCTTCTTCCTCGCGTAGAAATTCCCGTTAGCATCATCTACGTACAACGTATTTTTTTCCATACTAGAAATGGTGGAAGCCAATTCTTCGGAGAGAAGAGTAATGGCAGGAGGCAAGTCGGTTTTAAGTTTCTGAACGTCCGTTACTAGAGTACCGACCTGAGAATAATTTACCGCATCTTCAGAGTCGATGCCGGCTCCAACTTTGGTTAAACGCTTACTTTCCATATCATAGTTGTTTTCTGGGGTTAGCACGTACCCTAGACCGGGTTGTCCTCTCGGACCAACTCCCATCACTTCACTCCCTTCTCCTTTCGTCCTTTTTAATGATTGTCCAAACTTATTAACTGACATCTTTTGTTAATATACGAATCACGTCCCCCCCCTCCCGCCCAAAAATCTCTATCCCACATGACACTGTGACAGAGGGGGGGGGGGGGATTGAGGCTTAATGGCGCGTCGACAACTTGGTCATTAGCGCCAACCTCAGTCACAGTGCAGTGGTCCGGGTTGCCACTGCACCACACATTACAGAGATGTTATTCAAACCCCCAATCTAAATCTTGTCATACATCTGTACCTCCTGCAAAAATTGAAAAACACCGGACAGGAGGACAGACTTATCGCCCAACTGACGCGCAATGTCATGCGGAAGATGGAACCGACGACGAACACCATCAAGATGGCGACAATCAACAAGTAAGTGCCGAACCGTAAGTGGCTGTCGACACCAAAAGCATTCAGGAGGGTCAACCCCCCGCAAAAGGAAACACTGAGTAAGTCGGGTATGACCAATTCGCAAACGGGCCAACACAACCTCCTCACGGCGACTGCGGCGACACGCCGAGTGCCACTCCTCGACAGTGCCTTTAATGGCCCGTAACTTATTACCGTCCTGTCTGTCCCACAAGGTTTGCCAAAAAGCGTGTAACCTCAGACGCAGAGTTGGAAAGGCATCTGAGGGAACAAGGCTGAGATCCCTACCGAGAGGGCCAGAAAGGGCCCCTTTCGCAGCAGAATCAGCTTGTTCACTGTGACAGAGTAAGGAATAAAGCAAAACAACGTGCATTAAAGACTTGGTTTGTGAAAATACAAGACGCAACAATCTCAAAAAAAAAGAAAAGACAACTGCCCCAACAGGGACTAGAACCCAAGACATCCGCATACTATTAATATACCCGGTTTAGTACGCGACTGTTCTGGGTTCAAGTTCCAATCATGACAGTTGTCTTTTCTTTTATTTTTCAGATTATTGTACTTGGTATCCTCACAAATGAGGTCTTTAATGTAGACTCTTTGCCCACCCACCCCCCCCAGTTTCTTTTTTGCCCCAATAAATATATTAAAAAAGAAATATAGATAAACCTCAAGATGACTCAACCATCCTGGCAAACGAATCTTTCAAATCTCTTGCAAAAAAACTTGTTGAAAATTAATAACGATAAAGATACATAGATTAACAATGGTTGTAAAGTTTTCCTTGTCTCCTTTCATACAGTTTAAAGATTTAAAAGGTTCGGGGACTCCCGTTTCGAACGAAAAATCAAAATGTAAAGGTCGGATTTTGCCCAGCGACCCAGAAACTCAAAAACTGTTGAAAAATCTTAAAAGGTATATCTGTAAAAAACTAGAAGTCGAGTATGACGAGCTGAAACCTGTATCCTTGACTATGTTTAATTATCCCAGTTCTATGCACACGGCTTCCTCCTGTTACTCCTCTTACAAAAAGGCAAGTGACTGTGATAAACCGCTCTGTCTTAGAACTTGGGTGTACGAGGATATTCACAAAACTAAAGGGCGACTTAACAAAAATGTTATTGACAAGCCATGGTTTAACTTGCCATCTTATAACGCTATAGACTTGACAGAAGTCACTGGGAAAATTACTGCAGTGTAAGTTACCAACGATACTCCCAGCAACGTGAAATTACGGTGCAACGTAGACTTTGGAGTAGCCCATTCCGATACTTCCAACGACAAATTCTCTGATGAAGACTTTTTGGGTTTGATATCTCTGTAAACATTAAAAAATGTGTAAACAAAAAATGTAATGGAAATTTAAAACTATGACTTTTTCGTGCCTAAGAAAGAACCTAAAAATCATCCATCTCTACCTTCATATATCAGATGTTTAATTATAGGTCCCGCAAATTGTGGAAAAACTAACTTACTGTTTAATTTCATCTGTAACGAAAGATAGCTCGACTACGACCGGTTATTTAATTACAGTAAAACTTAATGTCAAGCAAAGTAAAGAGCTTTGCAATCTATATTTGGCGAAATTGAGGAACAAATTGGACGGGATGTCGCATTTTTTCACGATTCACAAATAGGTTTAATTCCGCCCAAAGAACTGGACCCAACATTTCGAAACCTTATTCTTTTCGACGACTGCCTTTTAGACAAACAAAAAAAAATGAACGTTACTTCGCTCAAGGGCGTCATTCAAACGCCAATGTTTTTTTTTTTGCAGTCAGTCCTACACGAGAATTCCTAAACAAGTAGTTAGAGACAATGCAAATTTATTAATCCTTTTTCCCGGTGAATGAGTTAAATTTAAAACATGTTTACGAGAATCACGTTGCCCCTGACATGGAATTTTCAGACTTTAAAACGCTGTGTTGAACATGCTGGAAAAAGCCTTATGGGTTTTTATCAATTAACAAAACGTTAAATAAGGGTAGGTATAAACGTTCGTTTTTACCTATTAAACAAAAGAATGGAGACAAAACTCAAAAAACGTTTAACTAAAAAGTTTTTAAATCGACGTTTGAGTAAGAAAGAGCAAGAAGAATCGTTACAAGAATTTTTTAAACCGGTAGTAAGTACCCTGAAACCGAGACCGGTGCTCAGTGCAGCCACACAAACTACACCTATTAAAAACACTCTAGCCACGCAAACTATCCCAATTAAAAACACTTTAGCCCCACAGACGACCCCGATTAAAGCTTACAAATATGAAAAAAGTGATGAGGATGACTACGAAGCATTGGGTTTATCCCCGTCGCCTTCCCAAGCCGTTACTCCTATTGAGAAGACATTGTCGACCCCTCTCAATTTCAGTCTCGCCAAATATTCAACACCAGCTCAAGCTCCTATAATGCTAATTCCTCCCGACACTAAAACCGAATACGCCTCTACGAGCACTGGTCCTAAACTCACCCCTACATATTCCGCGGTGCAAGCTAGATGCATTTCTACCCCACCTGAGCTTCCTAATATCACAACGCTAAGGTCTCTCGATAGTTTGTTACCTGGTCAGAATATTGGTAGCACTGGTAAATATTTCTTGATCAAATTTGTAGAAAATCCCCTAGTCAGTGACCCAATATTCGGATTACAGTATGATAAGAAAAAAGGTGAGCTGACCGTCGGTAATAAAATCGTTAAAATCTTTGAGAATGATGTAGTGGTCGAGGGGGAGCAAGACGTGGGAAGACGCGGGCTTTGGAAATTGCTAGTTTTCAAAAATTTGAAAGAAACTATCCTCGCACCGGAAGTTAAAGCAGCTTACGCCGCCATGTTAAAAAATACTAACGGTATTTATCAGAACAATGACCCAAAAACTAACAAACCCAAATCTAATCGTAGCACCAAATACAGGACTGTTATCGCTCAGATTTGGGAAGACATGAAAAAAACCGGGACGGTATGGTTAAAAAAGCGGGTAGTAGAGTTGATTATAAATATTGCGACAATCCTAATGATTTAATTAAAAGACTGAGACTATTGTACAAATCTACTTTAGCCGGGCACGACGGGCATAGAAATGAAATGGTTGAAATTTTATCAGAAATGCATCAAAGACAAATCATAAGTTCTCGCGAGAAAAGAATAGCTTATCAAAATTTAAGCTTGGGTTGACTAAAACAAGAAACAGTTTTTTTCCTTAAGTTAAGAATCAAAATTCAATTAACGGAAATCATTTTGCAATGCTTTCACTTCTTTTGTACACTACGTAAACTACAATATTCAACTGCAACAAATTCTCTAGGCACGGTCGAAGTTCAAGTAACTTGCGTAACTTTCAGGCATACGCCAACGTTCTGATTGACGGTCTTTTTCCCTGAGCCAGATGGACAGCCGGACGAATACCCCACCATAGTCACTCGTACGGGAAAAGCTCTATGTCCATAGTAACTAAGTGTATTGCGTTCCCAGTCACCACGACACTGTGGCCTGTTGAGATTGGCTGCAGTATTCTAGTGTTGGATACGTACATGCAAAGGAAATAAAAAATACTGCTAGTAAAATCCGTTATTTGTGCGCGTAAAAAAATTGAAACTCTTTTATTTTGAAAAATACTAAAACCTGAAAACATTTGTTGCTTTTTTATGAAAATATGAACGAAAAGTGTAAAAAAGTCTAATTTTTGAAAGATTTAAAAGTAAATTTAGCCTAAACTTCAATTCTGTACCTGACTCTAAAAAGGTCCCTAATTAAAATCCCCAAAAGATCCCTAATAAAAGACCCAAAAAAGTTCCTAATTAAAGGCCCTAAAAGGTCCCTAAAAAGTCCCTAATTAAAGACCCTAAAAGATCCCTAAAAGGTCCCTAATTAAAGTCCCTAAAAAGGTCCCTAAAAGGTCCCTAATTAAAGTCCTTAAAAGGTCCCAAAATAAAGTTTGTAAAGAGGTCCCTAATTAAAGTTTGCAAAGAAGTCCCTAAAAAGGTCCCTAAAAGTTCCCTAAAAGGTCCCTAATTAAAGTTCACAAAGAGGTCCCTAATTAAAGACGCTAAAAGGTCCCTAATCAAAATCCCCAAAAGATCCCTAATTAAAGACCCTAAAAAGGTCCCTAATTAAAGTTTGCAAAGAGGTCCCTAATTGAAATTGGCAAACAGGTCCCTAATTAAAATCCCCAAAGGTCCCTAGTTAAAGACCCTAAAAAGATCCCTAATTAAAATCCCTAAAAGGTGCCTAATTAAAGACTCTAAAATGTTCTTAAAAGGTTCCTAATTAAAGTTTGCAAAGAGGTCTCTAATTAAAGACCCTAAAATCCCCCTAAAAGGTCCCTAATTAAAGAACCTAAAAGGGTTCCTAATGAGTGCCCCCCCCCTCCAAAAGTCCTTCATTTAATAAGACCTAAATTTGGGGTTTGTTTATCATCTCTGTAATATCTGGTGCAGTGGCAACCTGGACCACTGCACTGTGTCTAGAGTTGGAACTTAGCCTTGCCCCCTCCCTCCCCCCAAAAAAGTAATGTGGTGAGTTGTGTAAAATTAATATTAATTTACTTTATATTTAATTTTTACTTAATTACTTAATTTTTACTTATTTGTACTTAATTTTATACTTAATTTATTTTATATTTTATACTAAAAATAAATAAAAATTATAAAGGGTTTACTTACAAATACAGGCAGTGTCTTCAGTCAGTGCATTCTCTCAGTGTTCCAAAATCCGTTTGAGTTCCTCTGCTAAGTTCCAGCTCTTTTATATCAAATTTTTAGCATTGAAATGTGTGGCTTGAAACAAACCAAACTCTTTAAAATGAGTTAGCCAATCAGAAGCTACATCCTGGTTGGAAAATCTCAAAGGTTTTTCAAAATTTTCTGAACTATGAAGTTGCTGAGAAATCACTTGGCCAAGTCCTGCTTGAATAATCTGAGTTGAACTGAATTAAACTCAAATTGTGAGAAAGTTGGTCTAAAAATAGATTTTATTTTCTGGTTGATTGGCACATCCGGTTGACTTTTATGCAAATTTAAAATCTTTTCATTCGGGCACTCATTTGCATAGAAAACGTTCATGCAAATGAGATAACTTCCACAAAATATTTTTGGTTTCAAAACTTGCTCTAGGCTGGCTCTGGTATATAAGGTGATGGTTTGCCACAAACAACCATTGGTTGTCCGCAGTTACGTACCTTAAAATGTAAGTAGTACTTGGTTATTTTAAGAACTGATGCCTCTAAAACAGGTAAAAAAGTGAATATTTTTTTTAATTTAATTTTTAAATTATGCTAATGTTAAAATATCTACCGTAAGACCAGTAATCCCCACTATGACAGTATTGTACCTCTCTGAAACTCTACTGTGCTCTTAGCCGGGAGTATAGTGCAGTAAGTATATTTACAACAGTTCCTTATAGAGAGGAGTTCGTTATAGTGAGGATCAACTCAAGGCCATGAGCGCACGCAACTGCTAGTATCTACTCGTGTACGCTACGCAGCGATCCGTTTTTTAACGATAATAAAAGCCTTAATTTCGTAATTTTAGCTCACGTCTTCAATTGTAACATGACGTAGCAATCGATTTTTCACGTTTTTGTCGCGTATTATTTAATTATTTAGTCGCAAAAAACCCAATTTTCGGCCGTTGTATAGAAGTGTTTATACTGGAGTGTTCCAGATTGGCTGCCGCCATTATTGAGGCAGGCACTTACTGTACTTAATGATCGCTAGGGCCTCTTCTGTTGTATCGATATCTTGTCACTTCTGTTGTCTATAAAGAGACATGTTGCCGTATGCAACATTTCTATTAACTTTGTTACAAAGCTTTCCCTCAAACGTAGCCGTGTCAGCTACACAGCATACTATACGGGGCTGTGCTGGGCATCCACCATAGGCTACCTTTTTCGTTGCAAAATCAGGTTACTAACGTGCGCTCCGTGAAAGCGCACGGAGCTGTAGATAGGAAGAGTAAACTGAAGATTACGAGATTTATCAGATAGCTTCTCCCCCTCCCCCCCCCATCCCACAGTTTAAAAAAATGTAAAAACTTGCTCATTTTTAATCAAATAAGCCAACCTGCAAAAAAACGAGGGAAATATAATATTAAGGGGAAAATTGTGCGTTTACCTATATTCAAAAGTTACCCGGTTTTGGATATTTGGTTCAGCAATAATTTTTCCGCCAATATGAAAAAAAAAGCTCGTGGGTCGAGGAACCGTAAGCATTGTTAGTCATTGCTTTTTCGATAATTTTTTCGCCAATGTAAAAAAAAAACGACAGTGCAAGTGGCCAATGCTGTCACTGCTTTTTCACTAAACTATTAAATTGCATGATCGAAAAAGACACACTACCGTAGGGAAAACCGACGCACCTCCATAAAAAAGTCACATAGGGAATCCCCCCCCCCCCCCCCCAGCAACAACACCATTAAAAAAAACGCTAAAAAATACTCATTTTAGTCTTCGACTGTACGCCCGCACCGTGTTGCAAAAATTTATATGCTTTACTATACAATTCAAATTTCCGCTAGCTACTACTTCAAAATTAAAAGCTGCTGGTAGGCCTAAAAGTTGAAAAATACGCATAATAAAAATCAGCGTGTTGAAGCATCTAAAACTACTATTCCTTTTCATTAGTAGAAGAAATTATTACTGCACAAAAAAATTTAAAAACAAAATAGAAAAATGGCCATAACACGACTCGTATTTTACATGCCCCACAAAAACAAACAGTTAAGTTAAATAGGAAGACTGTAGATGTTCTTAGAAATTGGGAGTTACGCACTAAAATTAAAACATGTATATGTAAATTTACGTTAAATATGCATTGAAATTTTCTTGTAGCAAATTTTCTGCCTAAAATTGTGCCTAACCAGTACGTTATTAATTTGAATGGTTAAGACGTTACCAGTAAAAAGAAAGTTTTGTTGGGGGACGGGGAGTGGTGCATCCCCATCCCCCTCTAAGGGGGGAGATTCAGGGTCTTCCCCTATTTTTTTCATTTGCGATATAATAAAGTATAACTTCTGTAAATTTGTTAGATTTTTTAGGATGCGAGCAATCGGGCCCTTTTCTGTCCCATATCTATTCTTTATAAAAAATACCATGTTACCCATATGTTTGCGTAACCATTACTTCACTTCTATGGGACCGAAATAGAGTTTCTATATACCAAATTAAAGGTAATAATCTACTACAAGAACCTATATAGGCATTAAAACTATTTGGCTAAGCGTTAGAGGTTATTTTATGTTTATTGCGAAATTGCAGGATGAGCAAATGCATGTATTTTGTCTTTAAGTGAAAATCTGTTAGTAAACCATTAAAAATATCGAAATAATTATACTATAATGACAGGCAGTACATTTAAAAAACTTTTATTTGATGTAAAGAAAAAGAAAAACGGACTAGTAAAAGTCGGGATATTAAAAAATATTTGAAAATTAACCTCTCACTGGTGCCATTTTTCCAATATGGCGGCACATTTCCGGTCTTAAAATTACGAAGAAAATTTGGTAACATTTATATCTTGCTTCTTCACATGCTTCTTGTTTAGAAAAAAAATAGTTACCACTTCTGCTAAAAGATGCCTTTACTCGTTGCATTTTCTGATTTTACTTCTAAGTCTATCTATTCCATTCATGAGATTTCGTGTATGAGGGTGTGGGGGATTGAGGCTTAATGCCGTGTCAACAGCCAGGTAGCGCCAACCTTAGCCACATTGCCGTGGTACGGGTTGTAACTGCGCCACGCATGATTAACAAACCCTAAGCAGTACAAATCAAACTAGCTCTGGAACTCCCGTGATATCCCCAAGGCCCCTCAAATTCCTCCTCCTCCTCCTACTCCCCAATTCCCACTCCATGAGGCTGATACCCGAAAATTTCTTGTTGATCGTACTAAAATCATGCATTGTGGTACACCAGTCATTCTTAGCAGTAGAAATCGAACCAGCCATGGATCCCCATCAAATACCACTAAAGCTTCCCACAGCATCCTCCAATCCCCTGTGTACCCACAAGATGCATCGATGTTCAACAAATTCTTGTTGAATGTAGTAAAAGCCTGCATTGTATCAGTCGAAATTGAACTACATATGGAACCCCATGAGATAGACCCCGCCCCCCCCCCCCCCCCCAGTGCCTGCCTGTGTGTCCTCTACATGAGACTGATGACCAACAAATCTAGTTCGATTTCTACTTCTAAGGATGCCTTGTGTACCAATTTATATTTTAGTACAATCAGCAAGAGTTTGTGGGTTAATAACTTCATACAGATGAGTTTGTTGGGCGCACAGGAAAGGGTCTTAGGGTGTATCTCTTGGGGTTCCATACCTAGTTCAATTAATAAGCTAAGAATTGACTTGTGTACCAAATTTCATGGTTTTAGCTCGATGTGCATTTTTACACGTATTAGTAAGACGCTGATGGCATACATGTCTTTTTGTAATGTCTGTTCCTTTAGCGCTTTAAGTTTTTTCAGGCTTACATCCGTATTTTATACGCTTAAGCGTTTTTTTTTAACACTAATAGCCTAAAACGTACGTGTGAAGAAGGCCAAGGACACATTTAAAACGTTACTTTAATGTGACTGCAATATTATTGTTGTTCCTCTTTATTTTGGAGAAATTTTGCTCTCACTTACAGAGCGGGGAACCAAAAAACCGTTTACAGTTTTAATAGGCTAAAATGGAGGTATTAACAAGGACGAGGGCCTTTCGAACGCTATTTTAATGCGACTACAGTATTGTTGCTGTTGTTCTTAGGAAAATTTTGCTCACACCTAGACATCGAACCAATGATTTTCATTTTTTATATCTTGAAATATGCAGGCCTTAACAATGACCAGGGACTTTCCAACTCTTATTTTATTGTGATTACACTGTTATTGTTTTTGTTGTTCCTGTTGGGACATTTTCTCTCACTAGAGATCAAACCAGTATACCGATTTTTCAATTTTTATAGCTTAATACGTTATTTTAAGGTGATTACAATATTCTTGTTATTGTTGTTATTCTTGTTAGCTTTCCATTTTTGATCGTTTACAGGCTTCATAAACTGCAGTACCCTTCGAGACTTGCATCTATAGACTATCATTAAGTCTGCACTGTTGTCGATCAGCGATGGCTCATTTAGCTGGACCTACGTTTTTGCATTTAAACCGTGCTGTGTGGAATTGTATCCGTGTCTTGTTTGCGTGCATAACTTCGGATTTTTAAGTTTCCGTTAATTTCGTTGTACCTGTGTTCGTTGAGCCTAAAAAAAAACATTTTGACTCTGGTTTCCTACAAGTGTCCAGCATCATTGACAGTCCGAAAAAAAAAACAGTTCTAGTAAGGAGTAAAGCATACGTGGCTTGCAGCTAAATAGATGTCATATCAAAAACCAAAACTGGTAAAAGGGTCCGCCAAGTTCCGAATGGTTCGGCCCTTCAAAGGAGTGATATCAACACACCAAAACGTTTGCCAA